>SJYT01055501.1:62364-166715 GCA_006410635.1 Cephalophus harveyi
TGTTAAAATTTGTTTTAAATTCTATATTTGGGGGGGGGGGGTGAGGGTTTCTTTTTCACATTGGGCCTTTAAATAATAATTAAACTACCTGGATTTGGAATTTGGGGAGTTCATCTTTCCAAACAGGATTACATTTTAATGTTTTGTAGTCACAATTGCAAGTGATATCCAAGAGAAAGTAAACTGCTGTGGACATTTGCTGAGGATGTATACTGACATCTCTAGGGGGCAACATCCAAGCTTACTATTATGCAGTGTGCAACCTGCACAACAGTGTACAGTGGTCCAAAGAGGGGACACAATCTTCTCTAGCACTGATGTGACAGAATTTAGGTGAAGTTTAACCATTGCCCTCACTGCCTCTGGCCTTTATATATTTTAAACTTACGCCTTAACTTGAATGATCTGATTTACAGTCTGAATTTTGCTTTAAATTTAGCTCTTTCTATAGTATAGCTAAACATTTCGCTTACAATGTTTCAGTGTCGGAGAGTACTCTGTGGTCAGTTTAACTTGGGGGCATCAGAATAAGGAGAAGGAACTCTGGATCTAGTGTTTGGGGACCTGGATTCAGAACTTAGCTGGACATTTATGAACAGATTCTGTTAGGACTCTTAGAACCTCAGGTTTCTTAACTATAAAAAACAGGGTTAATTGAGGCTTTTTTGGGGTAGGTTTCAATGGACAAACAAGATTACATGTCTGAAAGAGTCTGATACACAATAAATGCTTACTAAGTATTGGTTTACTCTGACAAGGCAAAGCTTGTAAAAGTGAAATAGCTTCTTACAGTGCTGTTATATGTGAATTTTTAGAAAGGAGAACCTCTCAGAAGATGGTTTAGAAATGTCTTCATGTAATAAGAACTTTGTGAGACTTAAGAGGGCTGTTTAGTGGAGCTGAGGGTGGCTGCCCACAGCATTCAGCTCCAGAGCTAGAGCTGTGAAGTCCTTAGATTGTTCAAAAACTGCTCCCTGGTTGGTGTTTTTCTCTCTGACATCATGGGTTGTCCTATCTAATGACAGGGCCATCTGTGATGAGGAATTCCTCTTGTTTGCAAACCTTCTTTGGTGGTTGGAGAGGTCAGATAGTTAGAGCTGGGCCTTTCACCTTTCTTCTGATTGGCAATGGCATGTTCTCTCCATTTGGAATTCATCTCATCTATAGATGTAGGACATGGGGAGGTGATGTTTAGGTCAAAGTGTTGTCATTAGTGCCAAGATGTTGAGGCATCCCCAGTGAATAGATGCTCTCAAACTCCAGAGGTCTGAGGTCCAAAAAGTAAAACTATTGGGTGAGATCCCTATGGATGGTCACTCCACAATGGACTCTTGTTTGCTGGCTTCCAGCTCTTAGCTCTTCCTGTCACATCTCTAGGATATTGTTGTCCTCGGTGAGGAGATCGAGGAGTGGGAAGTGAAGCATGTTATAAAGTAGAGAGAGGTTTGACCTGCACCGTTTACTCTGCTAATAGACGACTCCTGATTCTCTAAGCCAAACTTTTCCATCTTCTGTGTTCTAGGAGTCAAAACAACTGAGGAGGATGGATTCCAATAACAATAAGGATATCTTACATTTGTGTAATGCTTTGTCCTCTGGAAACAGCTTTGCCTCTGTAATCTTACTTGACCCTCATGTAAACCCAATGAGGTGGTTTGGGAGGCATTATTTTCTTTATTTTACAACTGTGAAATCCAAGAAGATATAAAGTGTCTCGCCATGATCTCATAGTACAAAAGTGATAGAATCCGGATCTCTTGGATCCTTGTCTAGTATTTTTTGCATTACATTAAATCATCCTGAGCATTTTTTAAAATTAAATGAATTTTAAATTATTATGTGTGTCTATGGTTTTAAATCGGAGAAGGCAATGGCAACCCACTCCAGTACTCTTGCCTGGAGAACCCCATGGATGGAGGAGCCTGATGGGCTGCAGTCCATGGGGTCGCTAAGAGTCAGACACGACTGAGTGACTTCACTTTCACTTTTCACTTTCATGCATTGGAGAAGGAAATGGCAAGCCACTTCATTGTTCTTGCCTGGAGAATCCCAGGGACGGGGGAGCCTGGTGGGCTTCTGTCTATGGGGTTGCACAGAGTCGGGCACGACTGACGCGACTTAGCAGTAGCAGCAGCAGCATGGTTTTAAATTAGAAAATATTAAAAAGGATATAGAGTGGAAAATAGTTCTTCCTCCCTCTCTCCTCAGCACTGTATTGATCCTTACTGGATACACTCACCATCCCCTCTCTCCCATGTGCTCCTTTGGTAATATTCTATGAATTTGTAAGTATAAACATATATCTTCTCTCTTCCTCCAGGGACTTAAAAAATAGGCAGTAAGAAACATCATAGAGAAGTGAGCTTGGAGAACTTAGTAATTGATCTCACTTGTGGTTTTATGAGAAATATAGATGATCTATGTAGGTTGCCTTTTGAGAGTCTAAATGATACATTTTAGCTTTTCAAATATAAAAGACAATTGCTTTGCACTACAGGTCTTGAAAGTAATCGAGACAGTCATTTTAAAGAAGTTCTTCCTTCTTTAAAATAAAAATTTTTTCTTAAATGATTGTAATAATAATGGTCAGTAGTATTAAAAGATTCACTAAATGTGAATTACTCTTCTAATAATTTTTAATGTAATTTTCTTGTAATCATAACAGTGCTGTGATCAAGGTATTATTATTATTATCATCCATTTTCATAGCTGAGAAAACTGAGTCTCAGCAGGGTTAAATCATTTGCCCAAGGGCACACATAGAGTAAATGTTGGAGCTGGAATTCAAAGTCAGTCCCCAAGCCTCACATTCTGAACCCTTTTGTGAGTGTGAAGAAAAGAATTCTCACAATTTGAATAGCTCCGGGGAATGACTCCATCAAGGATGCAGGCATGTTTGGATAGCTTGCCCTTTTCACTTCTGGCTTGCTTCTGGTGTGAAAGTTGTCACTTAATCTTGGTCTGCTTTTGCTTTCTGTCCTGGGTCGGTTCCTTCTCCTGCCTAAGATTGTGCTTGAGATTCAGGAATTTGCTTTCTGGTTCATAAGGCCATTTCCTATCTTCACCCATAGTCTTCAAACCAAGGTTGTACAAGCTTTCTTGTAAGTATTCAACACTGTTTCTGGAACATAGAATCATTTAAATTGGACTTGAGAAATGGCAACTGGAGAAAGCCCTCTGCTCTTAATGGAAATCTGGGCCCTTACATTCTGAGACTAGAGTTAGGTCCCCTGATGAAGCCTCACTGTTCCCCAGTGTTGCTAGGTGTCATGTCTCCTGGTATCAAACCCTCTGAGACACAGGACCAAGTTGGTTTTTTCCGATCCTTCACATACCTGTGCTGATGTTCATCTCAGCCCACCTGAAATTCACTAGGTGAGCTCCATTCCTGGACTGATCCGTAGCTTGTTCAAGGAGATGAGTCCACTAATTGTGCACCTGGGTGGCATGTCATTGTCAACCTGCTGTAGACGTTTCTGGGTGGTGACTCCTTTTGCAGTCCAGTGGTTTGCGAACCTTTGAGCAGCACTATGTATAAGACCCTGTGCTCTGGTTAGCCAAGTAAGTGAGCACTGGCACTGGCTGCTTCCTTGGGAGAATTAAAGCCAGTGCTTTCGTCTTATTTCTTTACAGTTTTGAATGCCCTCATGTGTTTGGTGTGTTTGTACCTTTCACTTTTGTGGGGGGCAGACTGGTAGACATAATTTGTATTTGAACCTACTAGGATAGGTATTCATGTTACAAAGATGAAATAAAGTTGCCTGTGTTTTCAGGTACATAGTTTTCAACCTTATGTGATGATATGCAAAAAAAAAAAGAAATTGATATATGCCAGCTGGGGAAAACCCACAGACAAATAGCAAAAGAGAAACCTGGGAGTCAACACACCATGCAGTTATGTGTTCACCTGAGAGCTATAGAAGGCCTGTGTACCTGTCACCCATCCCAGATTGTCTCATTGCCACCCACCAGAAAGAGGGCCTGTCATTGAATTGACATTCAGAAGTCTGGTTTCTGGGCACTTCATTTCTAGGGTCAGAGAACTGGTTATTCCATTGAAAAACTGAAATCATCAGTTGAGATTTCTCTGTCTTGAGTCAATGAAACAATTTCCCCCAATACTATTGATCATTTCTGAGCATTTTTAACCTGTCAGTGGATGCCAAAGATCTTTCTGCTCTATAGGGAAGAGGGTCCCTGTGGTATTTTACTGTGAGCGGGGATACAGGCAGTGTGAAAGATTCTGAAATGTCGCTACTACCTCCTGTAAGTGTTGCTCCATGTCATTGCAAACTTCCTTCCTCTTCATAGATAGATAAGACTTCATGAGAATTAGCAGGAACACTGGAACTGTTTTTGATAAAAGGCCAAGAAGAGAAAGCTTTTCCAGGAGGTTCTCAAGGTATGATCTGAATACCATCCAGACCAGATCACCTGGTGCTTGTAAAAACACTGACCTCAGAATTACTGAATCAGAGTCTCTAGAGGTGGGATTGTAGCATCAGAATTTTAACAACCTCCCTATAGAGTCTTAAGCATATAAAATTTAATAACCACTGATTTAGGGAGACACTCATTTTTTAGCTTAATCATTAGGCTCTGCCTATATATTCCCTGGTGGCTCAGAGGTTAAAGTGTCTGCCTCCAATGCGGGAGACCCGGGTTCGATCCCTGGGTTGGGAAGATCCCCTGGAGAAGGAAATGGCAATCCACTCCAGTATTCTTGCCTGGAGAATCCCATGGACGGAGAAGCCTAGTAGGTTACAGTCCACGGGGTCGCAAAGAGTCGGACACGACTGAGCAATTTCACCTTCAATTTCACCTTATATATCTCCACATTATCCCAAGTGTGCTAAAATGGAGGAATTTGTGTCAAGATAATACTGGCAGCAACGAAAGGCCTAACTAATCTGCCCAAATGTCCCCCCTGCCAAGGCTGTCACTGTTGCTAAGTTCCCAGCTCTGGCTTCCCTCAGCTGCCTTCCTCACTCAGATGGTGCAGGTCCCCCCGTGCTGGGCTGAACTCTGCCCCGAGCCCAGACTACCAGTCCCTCCTGTGAGTTTATTCCTAGCAGGTTGCTGTCAGTGTGTACAAGCTCAGCTCTGGAGGTCTGACACACTTGGGTTGGGTCCTGCTTCTGTGCTTACCATCTGTGACTCTGTACTGCTTAAATTCTCTGACTCAGGTTCCTTTCTAAAATGGAGAGAATAATGTTGATGGTTCACACCTTAGAGGATTGTGTCTGGACTAGATGAGATAATCCATATGCCTAACACATAACAGATACTTGATAAATTCTAGCTGTCGTAATATTAACACTAAATATGGAATCATGACATTTACCACTATCATTACTAACATCCCTGGATACCGAGGCATATCCTTGGACTAGAGCCTCAGTGTAAGTGGGGACCACTCAACCCAGTCCCTGGGCAGGGCAGTTCTTGCCTCTTGGACGTTGTCTCCCTTGGCTAGAGAGCTGTTCATGAACACATAGATCCACCTATTAAAATTTAAATATTAAAAATAGTATTTAAAAATGCCTTCTCAGCATTTTTGTCTGGATCTTCCAGAGGGCACCCATGCTCACATGTGCAAAGGTAATCTTGCCACTTCCCCTCTCAGGCTGTCCTTTTCTAAAGTTCCCTTTTTCAGTAAAAGGTGCCAGAATCTATCCAGCTGCACAAAACCAGAAACCTGAAAGTCATTCTTTGTCCGCATGCCGCCTTATCCTTGTCTGGATCTCCGAGTTACTCTCACCCTACTCTGTTCTTGGTCTTGCTGGGGAGGTACCCCTGCTTTGTGTCTCAGAAGGTTGACAACAGCCCACTGGTGTTGGTAGCCTTAGTGCTACCATGTCTCAGGGTGTGATCCCATTCTGTTATCCATCTACTTATCAGGTGGAATTCCTGAAATGATCCACGTCCCTGATACTACCACTATGTCACTGATTCTCGGGGCAAAAATGCAATTGGCCTTACCTCTGTTGGGTCTGGTCTATGATTAAGGAAACTTGCCTGCAATTCAGTACCTTTATCTCATTTTGCTCTTATCAACTTCCTGCTAAAAGTCTGCTGCCAGTTCAATCCCATCTATACTCCTCCAGGCTGAGTATTCGATGATACTGCCTGGAAGCAGAGAACTAACCCTATCTAATTACATTAGTTGTTAATATGGAGCCTAATAGGAAACCACCTGGGATTTATTTTATATATATATATATATAAAATATATATATTTATATAATAACATTTATATATATAATAACACATATATTATATATATAATAACAATATATATAAGCAAGCTTTCTCCCAGAGCTTGCTCAAATTTGTGTCCATTGAATTGGTGATGCCATCTAAACATCTCATCCTCTGCTGCCCTCTTCTCCTTTTGCCTTCAATCTTTCCCAGCATCAGGGTCTTTCCTAATGAGTTGGGTCTTTCCTAATGAGTTGGCTCTTCGCATCAGGTGGCCAAAGTATTGGAGCTTCAGTTTCAATGTTAGTCCTTCCCGTGAATATTCAGCATTGGTTTCCTTTAGGATTGACTGGTTTGATCTCCTTGAAGTCCAAGGAACTCTCAGGAATCTTCTTCAGTACCACAGTTCAAAAGCATCAGTTCTTTAGTGCTTGGCAACGTAGTTTTTGCTTTTTAATACACTGTCTATGTTTGTGATCCCTTTCCTTCTAAGGAGCAAGCATCTTTTAATTTCATGGCTGCAGTCACCATTAGCAGTGATTTTGGAGCCCAAGAAAATAAAATCTGTTACTGCTTTCACTTTTTCCCTTTCTATTTGCCATGAAGTGATGGGACTGGATGCCAAGATCTTAGTGTTTTGAATGTTAAGTTTTAAGCCAACTGTTTCACTCTCCTTTTTCACACTCATCAAGAGGCTCTTTAGTCCTTCTTAACTTCCTGCCATGAGAGTGGTATCATCTGCATATCTGAGGTTGTTGATATTTCTCCAGGCAATCTTAATTCCAATTTGGGATTCATCCAGTCCAGCATTTTGCATAATGTACTTTGCATATAAGTTAAATTAACAGGGTGACAATATATAGCCTTGATGTACTCCTTTCCCAATTTGGTATCATTTAGTTATTGCATGTACTGTTGCTTCTTGACCCACACACAGGTTTCTCAGGAGAAAGGTATGGTGGTCTGGTATTCTCATCTCTTTAAGAACTTTCCACAGTTTATTGTGATCCACACAGTCAGAGGCTTTAATGTAGTCAATGAAGTAGATGTTTTTCTGGAATTCTCTTGCTTTCTCTATGATCCAACTAATGTTGGTGATTTGATCTCCGGTTCCTCTACCTTTTCTAAACCCACCTTGTTCATCTGAATGTTCTCAGTTCACATACTGCTGAAGCCTAGCTTGAAGGGTTTTGAGCATAACCTTTTTAGTATGCGAAATGAGTGCAATTATCTAGTAGTCTGAACATTCTTTGGCATTGCCCTTCTTTGGGATCAGGAAGGAAAGACCTTTTCCAGTCCTGTGGCCACTGCTTAGTTTTCTAAATTTGCTGGCATATTGAGTGCAGTACTTTGACAGCATCATCTTCTAGGATTTGAAATAGCTCAGCTGAAATTCCATCACCTCCATTAGCTTTGTTTGTAGTAAGACTTCCTAAAGTGCACTTGACTTCATACTCCAGGATGTCTGGCTCTAGGTATGTGAGCACACCATCATGGTTATCCAGGTCATCAAGACCTTTTTGTATAGTTCTTCTGTGTATTCTTGCCACTTCTTCTTAATCTCTTCTGCTTCTGTCAGGCCCATACTGTTTCTGTCCTTGGTTGTGTCCATTCTTGCGTAAAATGTTCCCTTGATCTCTCCAATTTTCTTGAAGAGATCTAGAGTCTTTTCCATTCTACTGTTTTCCTCTACTTCTTTGCATTGTTCATTTAAGAAGGTTGTCTTATCTCTCTTTGCTATTCTCTGGAATTCTGCATTCAGTTAGGTTTATCTTTCCCTTTATCCCTTGCTTTTCACTACTCTTCTTTCCTCAGCTATCTGTAAAGCCTCCTCAGACAACCATTTTGCCTTCTTGCATTTTCTTTGGGATGGTTTTGGTCACTGCCTCCTGTACAGTTTTATGAGCCTTTGTCCACTGTTCTTCAGGCATTCTGTCTACCAGATCTAATCCCTTGAATCTATTCATCACCTCTGCTGAATAATCATAAAGCATTTGATTTAGTTATACATGAATGGCCTAGTGATTTTCTCTATTTTCTTCATTTTAAGCCTGAATTTAGCAATAATGAACTGATGATCTGAGCCACAGTCTTGTGTTTTGCTTACTCTATAGAATATCTCCATCTTTGGCTGCAAAGCATATAATCAATCTGATGTCAGTATTGACCATTTGGTGATATCTCTGTGTAGAGCTGTGTTGTTGGAAATATATATATGTATATATAATATATTCCCATATAGATGTGGGAATATCATATATCATATACCAAGATATTAATGATGGTTTTCTATGAATGATCTTATTGTGGGTTTTAAAATTCTTTTCTCTCTTACTTTTTTGATTTAATTTTCTCCAATGAATATATATATATGTGTGTATATATGTGTGTGTGTGTATATATATATGGCTTCTAAGAAAAAAGTTATTTTTAATTTGAAAATACATAACAACTCTTTAACAATTGAAAGTAATGGCATTAATTCTTGGTTCTTCATATTAAAATTCCCATGACAAAGAAATAATTCAGATATAATATCACTTGGCTGTGATTAGGGAAGAGAAAACTTTTTAGGTTCTCTAAAGGAGGTAAATCTTATTTTTATCATTTGGCCTTGTTTTCTTTTCATTGCCATATGTGCAGCTCCAAGGAAAATTTATCTTGGGACGTTTGAACTTCCGGAACATATCCTAGTTAGAAGAAATAGGCTTAGTCATTAGGAGGCCTCAGGGGCTCAGTGAGAATTTGAATATGTCCCCCATTTTGGAAGACAGGCCTGTAATAAGGACATGGCTACTGTTGTCTTGGGACCTCATTTGCAAGGCTTTCCTGTCAAGCCTGCAATGTGGATGGGGTTCATGTGCCAATGTGTGATGAAAGATAACAGACCCAAAATAAACCAGGCAGCAGGACAAGATTTGAATTTTAATGCATATTAAAAAAGTTACCCTGTGCTGGGACTGCATTTCAAAGAGAGTTGAAAGATAAAGGTAGGTATTTGAAGGTCTGCTTACTAGGTGACATTGTTACAGTGCAGTAAAGATTGCTAACTGCTGCCTTGGACAGTGACTACTTATTTAGGGACTCACTCACCATGAGTTTATTTTTGAATCCATGGAGTGTTTGGGTTAAGAGCATGGATTCTGAAGTCAAATTGTGTGTTGGATGCTGTTACTTTTTGAGTGACTTTGGATAAGTTGCTGACCCTATCTATGCCTCAGTTTCTTCATCTATAAAACAGTGATAATAGAACCCCAAAGAGTTACTGTAAGGATTAAATAAATTAATCAGTGTGAGGCATTTAGAATAATCCCTGGCACATGGTTAGTGCTATATAAAGGTATTGCTATTCTTCTTTTTCTTCTTCTTCTTTGGGGAACAGGGTGGGTGAGGATTTGCTGAGGGTCACAGTATGGCTGATGTTGTTTGGCTGAACCACAGTCATGCTCAGTCTTTTTTACACTTCTCACCAGGGGGCAAGAGAAGATAGCATTTGCTCTTCCATTTAGGGATGGCCCTAAACACAGTTCTAGTCAGTAGGGCATCCTTGAAAGTCTATGGGACAGCTTCTTGGAATGCTTTTGCTATAAAAGAAACCTCTAAAGGTGGCCCCTTTATTCTCGCCTTGAACTTGAGTGTGATGTCTGCAACTACACAGCAGACACTTATCAACTATGAGGTGGCAAGCAAATGGGAAACCAAGAGAATCTCAGGGATACTCTAACATCCTTAAGGCTCATGTACAGTAAATTTGAAAAATCCTCTCCTCAGATATTGACTTACTGAATTCATTTTTGTTAGGCAACCTTTGGGCATTTACAAAGGCTAGGCTTTATATTAGTTGCAGTGGATGTAAAGATGTATAAGACTACTTTGCCCAATGTAATGTAAACTAAATTGCATTCTGTTTGTAATTTCAGTCCAAGGTGGTAATTGCCAATAAATAAATAAAGTATGCAAATGGTTAAACTAGTGTGGTAGATGAAGAAACTCTTCCTGAATTGAAAGTACACTGCTAACTTGATTCTGTGGATGTTCATTCTTTGTGAAGGTAATATTTTAAATAATATTATCCTCACTTTGGTAAAATTTCCTGACAGCATATTTTATGGAGCTAATTCTATAAAGCCAATTCAATGCCTTAATCAATTTTATATTCAGAATTGTTAAAATAATCCATTATTTTCCATTTTCATTAGTATTTCATCAAAATTATTTTCCTTTGGAGAAATTCTTTTTCATGGGAAATTTACAGAGACAATTTAGCAGTTTGCAGTTGTTGCATTGTTTTATTCTGTAGTCATTATGTCAATCAACCCCAATTTGCCTGTTTAAAATATTAAAGACCCAAATTTAGTCAAGGATTGTTGACTTGTCTGTCAAATTTAATTCTTAAAATTTTTACCATGCAAAATTTTAGTTGTGGCTAGTTTCACATGCTTTTGATTATTTTTCACAGGACAATTTTTAGTTTTCAACAAAGCAGCAATTCTTCAGTTTTTTTTTTTTTTTAACAAAAAAATTCTGTTAGAAGTTTTCTATAAATATTTTTTACTTTGTCAGTTATTTTTAGTTGATTATTTCTACCAGGGATATTTAGCATAAAATTGATCAAAATTAAATGTTTATATATATATATTTCTAAGCTAAAATATGAGAAAATTAGGACCATATTTCTCTGCTATTCTATTCCAGGTTTATCTTTTAGGCAGCACTGACCTATTGTTTTGAGAATTCAGTTATTCTATTTATTTCAGATCACTTTGCATGCTGTGTACAAAGAAGAGCACATAGTGATGCCAAAATGGTGTGGGTCAGAGGAGTTAACAGAGAAGGGCAGTGGGGACAGGAGCAAGGTGGCTATGGCATTGAGGGGGACAATGGGAAGTAAGTGTGGATAGTGAATTGTACTGCTAAGCAGCTTGACTAGAAAGAGGAGGAGAAATACAGGCAGGAGCTGGCACATTTTTAGGATGGTGAGGATTTGCTGGGTAGAGGCTAATGGAAAGATCACAATGAAAGACCAGGACCAAGGGAACAAATAGAGAGGTAGCTTTGAACTGGAGGAAAAGAGATAAAGATTAATGCAGGAGAGGGAAAATTAACACCTTGATTTTCTCCGTGTAGCGGGAGGCAAAGTCCTCTGCTGGGTGGCAAGGGTGGTTGAGGGCTGAGTTAGTAGGGGGCTGTGGGAACAATTGCCTTGGCTTATCTGGCAGGCTTTCCCACCTCCCTTCTGGAATAACACTCTCTTCATTTGGGAAACTCTTCCCCTATGGGTCATGGGGTTTCGCATGTGACCCATATCCCTCGCCTAGGGAGTGAGTCTCCATTAGTTGGAGACAGGGACAGACAAGGAGTCCTGGGGCATCCTCCAGCACTACAGGATGAGGGAGATGAGGCAAAGGTTCTGCGCTAGGGAGAAATCTTGAGATGATGTATTTTATGAAATAAAGATGAAGAAAGTGAAGAAGGAGGGAGGGACTAACTGTGTACATGATGCTGGAGGCTGTGTAAACTAGGACTGCACTGATGTTGAATGTGGCAAGGTGAAGGTCATCAACTTTGACAAGAATAGTTTTGCTGATGAAGTGGTGACTAAAAGCTGTATTAGAGTGGGTTGGAAGAGGAAAGGGTTGAAGAAGAGGAAGCATAAGTAATCAGTTGGAGGAAGAGAGAAATGGAGCAGTAATTAGAGGAGGGATGTGGATTAAAGGAAGATCTTTTGATTTGTTTTGCCTTAAAAAAAAAGAAATATTACAGCATGCATATACACTGGTGGGAATGATCCTATGGAAAGGAAAAATTGAAGATGTAGGACAGGGAGGGACTAACTCTAATAGCAAAGAGTTTGAGAAAGTAAGAGGGGAGGGCCTGATTGTCAAGTGGAGGGTTTGGTTTTTGGATAGAATTGAGGACATTTCATTTTCTGTCATTGAGATAAGACTGAGTACATGGTACAGATGAAGCCAGGTTGGTAGTTACTTATAGGAAAATGAGGCAGTTTTCTATTGATTGCTTTTAGTTTCTTAAGTAAGAGGCAAGATAATTAGCTGTGAGATTAGTTGTGGTAATTTCTTAGGTTAAAGTGGACAGTCAATTTGGATAATGTGAGGAGTGTAAATAGATGGACCACTGGATTTGGAAAACTGAGGTCATTGGTGACCTTGACCAGAGCCTTCTCTGGGGCAGTTTGTAGGGGACAGGTGAGTGGTGTTGGGGCTGGAGAAGGAACAGGCTCACCAGTAGCTGGAGCTTTGTGCGGCATCGCTGCGACCCTGTTGAGGCCAGGATTCAGACTGGAGGAGGTCGGCTGGCCTCAGTGACAATGGTGGTTGATGATATTACCAATAAGAGAAACTGAGGAAGTAAAGATCTTTTTCTGCTCTGGTTCCTATGTTGTACCATATAAGCCTGGTCCTTTGCCTACATGTATGGAAGAATCCTCACCCTAGAGAGGGGAAGAGTGCTGACACCAGAGGAAGGGTAAAGTAGGCAACGGGGGTAGAAAGAGTTAGGGGCACATCACTTCAACTGCTGGATCCAGCCATGCTCCCACGGTTTTCAAGGTGTGAGATAAACAAAGATCACCCAAATGAAGACAAGCAAAGGCTATGTATTCAGAGCTTGCTTATGGCAAAGAAGTCAGCCACCAGTGTCTGTATTTGGTAGCGAGTCAGGGTGGGCAGAGGAGTGGGAAGGCTTTACAGTGGAAACTGGAAAGGCTTCACGTGTGCCCTACTGTAGAGATTGTTGGCGTAGGGAAACTGGGAGCAGGCTAATGAGAAGCAGGGCATCCTATTTGACTGGTTAGGGGAGATATCTGATTTTCTCTGGTTGGTCCTAAGTTGAAAGCACATTCAAGAAATTAGGGAAGTTGGAAGTTATTGACCAAGTTTGTCCTGAGCTCATTGCTGCAGAGGCTGTGGTTTGACTTCCTGGGTTGGTTACTACAGAGGCTGTGGATCAGAGTTCTCTTTTGATATGTGGTCTGACCATTGTCCATTTGTACATTCAGTTTCTCAGTCCCTATATATATAGTCTCTTTTTGCTTAAGCTGGTTTGTGTTGAATATTTGTATTCTGTGATTACGAGAGTCCTGACCACTGCAGAGAAGTTTGGGGAATGACAATTTGGAAATGAGCTTGGAGGTTAGAAAGCTGGGAGGTTAGAAAGTTGGGAGGGTAAGCAAAACAAACCCCAGAGATGATAAACACCACTTTAAAATATCTACTTTTTCCTTTTGAACCTTTTATTTTGTATTGGGGTATAGCCATTAAACATCTACTTTTAACCAGGACCCTACCTGTATCATCTCATTTAATCTTCAAAAATGCTGTGATATAGTATTATTTTCTCCATTTTTCACATGAGGAAATGGACTCACAGCAGGAAAGTAGGTTGCCTCAAGTTTTACAGTATCAGAACCAAGGATTCAAACTTTAAAAAAACCTTTTATTTGGTATTGGAGTTTAGCTGATTAACAATGCTTTGATAGTTTCAGGTGATCAGCGAAGGGATTCAGCCATACATACACATGTATCAAAAGGGAAAGTGTTAGTCGCTCGGTCATGTCTGACTGTTTGTGACCCCTTGGGCTGTAGCCTGCTAGGCTCCTCTGTTCATGGACTTCTCCAGGCAAGAATACTGGAGTGGGTTGCCATTCCCTCCTTCACGGGATCCTCCTGACCTAGGAATTAAACCTGCATCTCCTGCATGGTAGGCATATTCTTGACCGTCTGCGCCACAAGGGAAGCCCATACATGTGTTCATTCTCTCCCAAACTTCCCTTCCACCCAGGCTGCCACAAAACATTGAGCAGGGTTCCATGTACTACACGGTAGGCCCTTGTTGGTTGTCCATTTGAAATATTTCAGTGTGTACATGTCCAAGGAGATCCAACCAGTCCATTCTGAAGGAGATCAACCCTGGGATTTCTTTGGAAGGAATGATGCTAAAGCTGAAACTCCAGTACTTTGGCCACCTCATGCGAAGAGTTGACTCATTGGAAAAGACTCTGATGCTGGGAGGGATTGGGGGCAGGAGGAGAAGGGGACGACCGAGGATGAGATGGCTGGATGGCATCACGGACTTGATGGACGTGAGTCTGAGTGAACTTCGGGAGATGGTAATGAACAGGGAGGCCTGGCGTGCTGCAATTCATGGGGTCGCAAAAAGTCGGACATGACTGAGCAACTGAACTGAACATGTCCAAGGGATTCAAACTTGAGTCTGTTCTTCTGAGGTCCAATGTTTTTGCTCTCAGGTTATGATATTTTGTATAAAATAGGAAATGGATTTTCCTCCTTCCAGGTACTGTGAGACTCAGAAAGACACCTATGGATTTTCTGCTTGTTTGTTGTGTCATATATACAGGACTTCTATGAACATGTGTTGACACATGCCTTGTGGTTGATTCATTAGTAGACATCTATTTTGTGATCATGACTTTATTAAGAGCAGTTGTGATATGGATTAAAAGTTAATTTTGAATCTTTGACAGAGTTTTTTCTCATCCCTGTCATATCATTTTGAAATTCATATGGTGTTTAAAAGTGGGTTATTGATCTTATCAATGATTGTGATAGATAATTCTCCCATGAAAAGTGATCTTAAAGCACACATCTTAGAACTCAAAAAACATCATGTATTGATTTTAGTAGGTATGTGTTAAATACAAACAGCAAGAAAAAATTATTAGGATAATAATTTTATTATTTTATTGTATTACTGAAGGAACACTTTGTAGGAAACTTATTTCCAAATGTGAAGAAGAAAATCTGTCCCTTGAGAGAGCTGTGGGGCAAGAAGAGAAACAGTCTTTATGGGGGTTGAAGAATTCATTAGAACCAATTAGAAATCGACTGGCCTGATCTGAGGGCTTCTCTTTCCACTAGAACCAGATTGCATGGCTTTAACCAAGAAAGAATCTATAATTTTTTTTTCTTTTTTTTTGGTCTGCATGGGTGATTAGGAAATTCACTGCTTTCTTGATCTGGGTGAAGTAATTAAAACAAATCCATCTTTCCTTTTGCGTAAAATCCTATTCAGAACTCTTGATTTTTCTCTTATTCCTCACCCTCAGATTTTTTATATCATTCTCCCTTAGAAACTGTGGTAAAGCTAATATGGTCATTATGGGCAAATGATAAAATTGTCAGTATCCCTAAAGAAGCACTCTTAGTCTTCAACATGCAGAAAATTTTTCTTTTAGTGTTTGTGTGTGTGATGGATTTAATGTAGCTTGGTACATCAGTACATTCTAGGAGGGGGAGAAATGATGCTCCTGGAGGGATTACAATGATTGGTAGGGTGGATACAGATCCTCAGGCTTTGTGAATTTGCTGTAGTCTATCATGTGTGAGTTTGGTTAACACCTCATTAATTTATTAAAGCCAGAGAACAAAAAACTGAATAAAATAATGGCTGTGTTCCCAGTCCAGTCTCCTGCAGATGGCTGAGTCTAGTAAACAAAATAAAACAAAAATCAAGGGTATCATTTGGCTTGTCTGTTGATGGTAGCCTCTAAAATTTCATATTCCCTTTTTAAGGCCTTAGAATTGGGGCAAATAACCAGCCAGGGTTCCTGCAGTAATTAGTACTGGTCTCAGCAGCTCTCAAAGCAGCTATTTTGTGATAATGGATAACCAAGTAGACCTCTGAGCCTTCCCTGGATCCTGTCTTCTTAACATCACAGTGGCTTTTCTTGGGGAGATTTTTTATCTGGTCCATACAAGAGAAAAAGAAATTTTAGAGGTTATCATCAACAGACAGGCCAGATGATACCCTTGATTTTTGTTTTGTTTTGTTTGTTCAGTGGTTACAAGTGACATGTAAGCTTTAATGTATAAACATCCTTTGATGTAAAGGTTGAAAACTGATCTTTTTCTTGATATAAACACTTGCTTTAAAAATTATGAATTTTTCCCATATGTAAGCTAATGTTGGTAATGTAAAGACTAGCAAAGTAACAGTCAAGTACTCACCACTCAGCTTAAAAACTAGAACATTGCTGATGGATATTAACCCTTCCCATGTAAATCTCTCCCTAATCTCATTTCCTTTCAATGCCATGCACCTTCCCTTCCCCTATGAAACCACTATCTTGAAATGTGTGTTGACCGTTCTGTTGATTCAAAAATATATGTTTCTACATCTGTGCTATCTATGAACAAAATGTAATTCAATTTTGCTTTGGAAAAGTTTTACATAACAACATTTATTCTTATATAATTTGCCTTCTCACCTTTCAATATGGTGTTGGGCAGTTTGTATTTGCTTGTAAATAGTTCTGGGATGTTCATATCAAGGATTGTGAGTTTGGTGAAGGAGTAGCGGTAGATACACAAATTGATTGTGTCTTGGAAAATATAATTTGTAAGAAAAGAATTAAGGTATTGGGCTAATGCATATGCAAAGTAAAATGTGGCTGGGATATCATAAACGCAATGCATTTATAATGGGTTTTTATATAAGACTCTAGATAAATAGAGATGGAGTCAAATCCTACCTTCAGCACTGTAGGGGGATTCCTAAAGAATATTGTTATTATTATTTTGCCTTTGTAAAAGGTGGTGCTAAGTGCTAAGTTGCTTCAGTCATATCCATCTCTTTGCAACCCTATGGACTGTAGCCTGCCAGGCTTCTCTGTCCATGGGATCCTCCAGGCAAAAATATTGGAGTGGTTTCCATTTCCTCCTCCAGGTTGGAAAAGGTAGGGTGAACATCATTCTGAAAAAGTTTAGGTTAAGATATTGGATATATATTGGATTTGAATGTTTCATTCTGAATAAGTAAAACAGGACCAGCTTCAGACACCTGCCCTGGAAAAGTGTTCAGACTGAAAAATCTTCTGTTCTGGGGTCCTGGTGGGGAGTGGAAGATGAGACAACATGGGAAGGGGTGGTGATGATGAGGCAATTAATGCGTTTCTTGGCTTTCTCCTTGACTTTTCCCTTTTCAGAAGGGTGTAGTAATAAGACCTCAATTCAGTTGGTCTTGGTGGATGAGTTAGGGAAAATTTGAATGTACCTCAACTCTTGTTTCTTTGGTTAGTTCACTGAGATTGTTTGGAACAGTCACATACTTGTCTATGTAATCTTGCCCCTTTTAAGACTTAGATTCTTCTTCTGTAAAGCAGAGGTCCTACCCAGACAAATGAGAGGGTGAATGCGAAAATTCCAGGAGCAATGCTGTGCTGATATCTGTGCTATCATCGTTACTACTATATTGCAAGTACTTGTTTTGAAAGCTCAACTGTGGAGTCACTGAGCTATGGAAGTCTTCCCTGACCTTTCTCTCTCCTCCATTCCTCTTCTCAAATCTTCTTTGGAGTTTAAAATGTTTCTAGAGGACTTACAGAGAAGGCAATGGCACCCAACTCCAGTACTCTTGCCTGGAAAATCCCATGGATGGAGGAGCCTGGTAGGCTGCAGTCCAAGGGGTCGCTGAGGATCGGACACGACTGAGTGACTTCACTTTCACTTTTCACTTTCATGCATTGGAGAAGGAAATGGCAACCCACTCCAGTGTTCTTGCCTGGAGAATCCCAGGGATGGGGGAGCCTGGTGGGCTGCCATCTATGGGGTCACACAGAGTCAGACACGACTGAAGGGACTTAGCAGCATCAGGAGAGGATTTAGTGTTTTTTTTAGCATTTACAGTTTATGTCAGTTATAGTACAAAACTTACTTGTCTTTCTCACTAGCCTGTGGGGTCCTGTATCCAACCATAGGGCCAGAACACAGAGCTAGTCAATAAATTTTGCTGCATGATTGGACTAAAATAAATATCCCTTAAGATGTTAATATTATATTTACTAAATACAGTAAATATTCAGTCAAGTAATTCTCATTTTCAGATAATTTATTAGCAGGATTTGTTAACATTAATTTGTGTCTATGACTGTTAATTCTCTTAAACTCTCAAACCAGAGAGCATCATGGGAAATACTAGCCTTGCGTCACCCTGAATGGAGAGCCAAAATACAACTTTGGACATAACACTTTGAAAATATATATTGCCCTTAAGGAATGACTAAAAACAGAACAATGAAAACAAAGTAGAGCTCAAAACCCATCCCTCAAGTGAAAACATCTGTCTAAATTTTTCAAAAGTCTGACAAGTTTTAAAATTTATGTTAGTTTAATTGAAAACCCATTAAATAAATCTGGGGAAAATCATCCTCATCTCTGGTAGAACTGCTTTCATTATCATCAACCCAAAAGCTATAACTGTAAATTGGAAGAAAATTTCTTAAAATTCTTAATGAAAGAAGGCATTTTAAAACCACCTTTGGCCATCATGTTCACAAGAGCTTGGACTCTTGCTTTTTTTTTCTTTTTTTTTTTTAAGAACAGAAAAGTGAAGTTCGGGGTAGTTAACAAATATATCCAAAAAAATTTTCAAGGGGACAATTACAGTTTTAGGTTTTACATTACCTTTCTTGTTATTTATTTATTTGGCTGTGTTGGGTCTTAGTTGTAGGACGTGGGATCTTTCCTTGTGGTGCACAGGCTCAGTTCTTGTGGTACAGGGGCTTAGTTGCCCTGTGGCACGTGGGGTCTAATTTCCCGACCAGGAATTGAACCCATGTCCCCTGTATTGGAAGGTTGATTCTTAACCACTGGCCCACCAGGGAAGTCCATACCTTTCTTAATTTAATTGAGAAGTTCTGGTCTGTTCTAATGTGCAGAGGCCTTCCAACACTGCACATTGGAGTGTTTTTAGGGTTCGTATCTCGTACCTTCAGTGGTCATCATGCTCTGTGCATGTGTGCTAAGTTGCTTCAGTTGTATCCAACTCTTTGCGACCCTATGGATGGTAGCCTGCTGGGTTCCTCTCTCCATGGGATTCTCCAGGCAAGAATACAGGAGTGCATTTCCATGTCCTCCTCCAGGGAATCTTCCTGGTCCAAGGATTGAATCTAGGTCATGAATTAAAGTTAAAATGGTCTTTACAATTAGTAATTGCCGTTGTATGAATTTTCTAGCATGTAACATCACGGTCCTTTCACATAGGCCCATTCTCCCTTTTGTGGCTAGTTTTCTCAGCTCCTTCCTGAGACTGGCCTCAAGCAGGAAGAAGAGGAAGGGGAACCAGTCCAATCTAGGAATGAGTTTACATCCTATTTGAGGGCATGGAGTCTACTGTGAACTTCAGAAGGGTCAGTGAGTTACATGAAGAATCAAAACAGTCTGTTTTCCCACAAAACATGCCAGGAGCAAGACAACATCCACTGAAGAATAACAGTGATAACTGGTCTCTGTCATCTGGGGAGCTCAAAGCATTCATGGCCGCTTACTCACCAAGGCGTGTGCCACACCTGTGATGTATGTATGTCTTGTTTAAAGATTAAGAAGCCAAATTTTAGCAGGTTTGACCCACTGACTCAAAGGAAAGCAGGGGAATGGATGAGAACACATAACTAGGTTCTAAGTCTTCTCACTCAGATAATCATGTGTGGAATGGACGGTTGAGAAGTGACAGCCGGCACCACCGTTATCTTTATGATTTTGGTTGGCCACTGTTTTGAACGATGGGGATTATAGAGAATGAGGAGGCAGTTTCTGTCCTAGCTGCTGTTTAGTCACTAAGTCATGCCCAACACTTGCGATCCCATGGACTGTAGCCCACCAGTTTCCCCTGTCCATGGGATTTTCAGGCAAATTTCTATCCTAAAGGTGCTTCTGAGAGCTTTGCTTTACCTGCAGAAATAAGTAGACAAAACTAGCAGAGTCTAAGTGCCAAATAAAGAAATCAGGCAGGAAGTTCAAAGGAGGAAAATCTGTCTCAGGCTGAGGCAGTCAGAGAAAACTTAGTGGAGAAAGATATTGAGTTGGGACTTTGAGGAAAATGGAACTTGGCATGAGGAGATGTGTGAACAGGTGAATTTCAGGCTGAAAGATGTGAGGGGAGTTGTGGGGGTGGAGGGGACGGTTGCCCCCCCTGCGGTATAACTACAGAGAGGCAGGCACAACTTTTATCCAACTGGGTTAGCTTACCTACCAACCAGTCTCAAATCTACCTCCTGGAAGGCAAGGACCCCGGGATGTTTATGAGAGAAAGCAGAGTTATGGGGAGGGAGGGTGTGTGTGTATGGGGGTGTGGGTGTGTGTGTGTTCTGTCCTGTCTAACTCTGTGACTCCATGGACTGCAGCCCGCCACCCTCCTCTGTCCATGGGATTTTCTAGGCAAGAATACTGGAGTGGGTTGCCATTTCCTCCTCCAGGGGATCTTCCCCACCCAGGGATTGAATCTGAGGCTCCTGCGTTGACAAGCGGATTCTCTATCACTGAGCCACCTGGGAAATCCCCATGTGGGGAGCTGGGGAAAGCTAATTGAAGAAAAGAAGAAGGAAAGAGAATCATCATTCTGCACAGGTGCAACTAAGCTACGCGCTTCTTCCTGGGACGCATGTGCAGAAATGGTGGCGTCATCACCTGAGGGTGGAGGTGTTGGCCCTGTGACATCAAGAGGTCACCAAGGGGACGTTTGTGCAAGCCTAGTTGGAGGGTTGCTGAACCAATCCTAACCAGCACAAGCTTGAGGTAGCAGCATTGACTCCAAATTTCTGAAAAATACTGAGGCAAACATCTTTTTATTTATGCAGCATGAAGTTTGGAAGATGTGCAAGTTTTTGTAAAAAAAACAACTTGAGAGTGAAGGCAGATTATAGATGTAATGAATCTAACTGATGAATACAGTCAATTTCACCGCCTTTAGCAGGTTTGCAAAATCCCCACAATTACTGATCAGGGAACAAGCTCTGACTTCTTGGAAGTATAGTTTCTTTGGGGAGTTAAGTGTCTGACCTTGTCTGACCACCATCCCTCTGTGATGGTTAAGATGACCAGACTGAGGTTCTGCCTCATCTGCTGGATATTTTACTGGGCAGGATACCAATTTGAGTGCATCTCATTGCTTCCTTGTCCTGCAGGAGACCTGCTTGTCCCCGCTTATAAGAAGTGATCTGATGCAGACTGGGACAGAACTGTTTTGTGAAAACGAAAGGAAGTATTTTAAGAAGGAAGAATGGTCAAGGTTTTGAGGGACACGAAGAAGTCAAGGAGAATAAGGTTAGAGAATCCAATTTTCTATGATTATTAAGTCGGTTCTGTTGCTCAGTCATGTCTGTCTCTTTGTGAGCCGGTGGACTGCCACACGCCAGGCTTCCCTATCCCTCACCAACTCCTGGAGCTTGCTCTAACTCATGTCCATCGAATCGGTGATGCCATCCATCCAGCCATCTCATCCTCTGTTGTCCCCTTCTCCTCCTGCCTTCAATCTTACTCAGCATCAGGGTCTTTTCCAATGAGTCAGTTCTTCACATCAGGTGGGCAAAGTATTGGAGTTTCAGCTTCAGCATCAGTCCTTCCAATAATATTCAGGATGGATTTCCTTGCGGATTGACTGGTTTGATCTCCTTGCAGTTCAAGGGACTCTCAAGAGTCTTCTCCAACACCATAGTTCAAAAGCATCAGTTCTTTGGCTTTCAGCTATCTTCACAGTCCAACTCTCACATCCATACATGATCACTGGAAAAACCATAGCCTTGACTAGATGGACCTTTGTTGGCAAAGTAATGTCTCTGCTTTTTAATATGCAGTCTAGGTTGGTCATAGTTTTGCTTCCAAGGAGCAAGCTTCTTTTAATATCATGGCTGCAGTCACCATCTGCAGTGACTTTGAAGCCCCCCAATATAGTCTCTCACTGTTTCCCTGTTTTCCCATGTATTTGCCATGAAGTGATGGGACCAGATGCTATGAGCTTAGTTTTTTGAATGTTGAGTTTTAAGCCAGCTTTTTCACTCTCCTCTTTCACTTTTATCAAGAGGCTTAGTTCCTCTTCACTTTCTGCCATAAAGGTGGTGTTATCTGCATATCTGAGGTTATTGATGTTTCTCCCGTCAGTCTTGATTCCAGCTTGTGCTTCATCCAGCCCAGCGTTTCTCATGATGTACTCTTCATATAAATTAAATAAGCAGGGTGACAATATATGGCCTTGACATACTCCTTTTACTATTTGGAACCAGTCTGTTGTTCCATGTCCAGTTCTAACTGTTGCTTCCTGACCTGCATATAGGTTTCTCAAGAGGCAGGTCAGGTGGTCTGATATTCACATCTCTTTCAGAATTTTCTACAGTTTGTTGTGATCCACACATTTAAAGGCTTTGGCATAGTCAGTAAATCAAAAGTAGATGTTTTTCTGAAACTCTTGTGCTTTTTTGATGATCCCGCAGATGTTGGCAATTTGATCTCTGGTTCCTCTGCCTTTTCTAAATTCAGTTTGAGCATCTGGAAGTTCACAGTTCATGTACTGTTGAAGCCTGGCTTGGAGAATTTTGAGCATTACTTTACTAGTGTGTGAGATGAGTGCAATTGTGCAGTAATTTGAAGATTCTTTGGCATTGCCCTTCTTTGGGATTGGAATGAAAACTGACCAGTCCTGTGGCCACTGCTGAGTTTTTCTGGTATATTGAGTGCAGCACTTTCATGGCATCATCTTTCAGGATTTGAAATAGCTCAACTGGAATTCCATCACATGGACTAGCTTTGTTCATAGTGATGTTTCCTAAGGCCCACTTGACTTCACATTCCAGGATGTCTGGCTCTAGGTGAGTGATCACACCATTGTGGTTATCTGGGTCATGAAGGTCTTTTTGTATGGTTCTTCTGTGTATTCTTGCCACCTCTTATTAATATCTTCTGCTTCTGTTAGGTCCAGACCATTTCTGTCCTTTATTGAGCCCATCTTTGCATGAAATATTCCCTTGGTATCTCTAATTTTCTTGAAGAGATCTCTAGTCTTTCCCATTCTATTGTTTTCCTCTATTTCTTTGCATTGATCACTGAGGAAGACTTTCTTTTCTCTCCTTGTTATTTTTTGGAACTCTGCAATCAAATGGGTATATCTTTCCTTTTCTTCTTTGCCTTTAGCTTCTCTTTTTTTCTCAGCTATTTGTAAGGCCTCCTCAGACAACCATTTTGCCTTTTTGCATTTCTTTTTCTTGGGAATGATCTTGATCACAGCCTCCTGTACAATGTCACGAACCTCCAACCATAATTCTTCAGGCACTCTATCAGATCTAATCCCTTGAATTTATTTGTCACTTCCACTTTATAATCATTAGGGATTTGATTTAGGTCATACCTGAATGGTCTAATGGTTTTCCCTACTTTATTTATCAAGTAGGACAACATATTTATTCCTTTGAGGATTAAGGTACAGGTAAGCTGAGTCACACATTGCCAGGGCTCCTGCACAAGCTTGAGCAACTTTCCTATGATTCCTATATGTAGTATTAAAAAACTCCACTCCATTATCCACATATTAAAAATTAAACTCAACTTTGATTTATCCTCCTGTAAGATACATATGTGTGGTGTATGTTTTCTGTAGGTTTTTATTATGTTCAAAAATTGCTGTAGCCTGTTATTAAAATTAACTGGTTTATTTCAACATGAGGCAGAGGGGTTTGACTGATGTTAACATTTTGAGAAAAATTTATGGAAAACAGTTTTTAATTTGAAACATTGGTGCAGCTGGTGTCAATTGTGAATCTCCTAGTAAAGCTCATACATATTTTGTAGGGAAATTAGGACCCATTTGATTTGGAAGTTTAGGCAAGTCCAGTAATAAACTGATGGGAGGAAAGGATGCTTTGAATTGGAAAGTAGAAGAAGAGTGAAATGAACAGGTATTTTTTTATTTTTTGGCAAAATATGTAATTGTAACAAAAATTTTAAAGAAAAAAGTGATAAATAAATTCTGTACTTTCATAGCAGTTGTTTTTGTATTTTGAAAGTGTTTTACTCCTGCCTTGCCAAGTTTCTGTCCATTATGCATTTTTTTTTTAATTTTACTTTACAATACTGTATTGGTTTTGCCATACATCAACATGAATCTGCCACGTGTGTACACATGTTCCCAATCCTGAATCCCCCTCCCACATCCCTCCCCATACCATCTCTCTGGGTCATCCCAGTGTATCAGCCCCAAGCATCCTGTATCCTGCATCAAACCTAGACTGGTGATTCGTTTCTTATATGATATTATACATGTTTCAATGCCATTCTCCCAAATCATCCCACCCTCTCCCTCTCCCACAGAGTCCCAAAGACTGTTCTATATATCTGTGTCTCTTTTGCTGTCTCACATACAGATTTATCATTTATTGAAAACATTGTTGTGGTATAGATAGGGCATGTAAAATGGAATAGTCTGCATTTTAACTTATGATGTGCTTGACATATGTTGATATTTCTATTTGGTCTCCATAATTAACTTTAAAAATTGTTTTGTAATATTCTAGTAGGGGTTTCCTCTCAGTTTCTGCATCTGGCCAGTGACTTCCATTTTTCTCTCTGGTTGCCATCTCACAGCCCAGGAGCAGAGTCGTGTGAAGTTTTGGTTTAGAATCTTCATAATAGTCACTTGTAGTTGATTTCTGCCAGTGATATGCTGTCATTGGGCATCTCACACCAGCCTCAGGCTGGGGATTGGGGACCATGAAGGAGGAGAAAAAGGACCGGAGTGTGGGAAAGAGAGAGAACTCACAGCAGGAGGAAGGGATGTCAGGGCTGTGAAGATGACCTCCTTTCTCATCCTCGCCTTGCAACTTTCTTCTTTTGACTTTCTCTTTTTGCCCACATTCAAGCTCTGTCTGTACTCATCATTGCTTGTTCTCTCACTTGTTCTGGTTCCTTCTTCACCTCTCTCTTCATGCCTCTCCTCTCAAGCTTGATGTAGTTCAGAGATTCTCAAACCCAACAATGCCTGCTTTTTAAATACATTTTAAAATTTATTTTATTATTTTAAAATAAAATTTGTAGGTTATATAAGCTCACTATGCATAATTTAAAAAATAGGATGCTCTAATTGTAATATAGAGAATAAAAGGAAATCAGTTTAAAAGAAAATGATGCACACTTGCACATGCTCAGGCCCAGCTGTACTAGAAGTGTTTATGAAGGAGACAGATGCTTGCACTTTCAGATAATGAACACGCTTGGTTTTAATGGAAATAGCATTCAACTGGGTATTGTTGGCTCTCCCCATAATTGACAGTGTACATAAGGAGTAGAGAAACATATCTGCTTATCAAGTATCTCCAGCTCCTGCTTGTTAAATGCCAATATACCCCCTAATCACTGTGATGATCAAAACTTCTCCAGTTAAGTTTAAAACCCTCTTTAAGGTATGGTACCATTTCCGTTGAAAATCACTCTTATAGTAAAAGGAAAACTGAATTCTGAGCTTCAGTACCTGGGCTTAAGTCCCATCTTTCCCTAGCTGTCTCTGGGTAAACAGGATCCATGGGTTTTTCATAACTGCTGGTTTTTCATAACTTGCTGATGGGTCTCTGGAAGAGGCTGCTCCAGTGGGAGTCAGTCCAGTAGGGAGACCCTCCTCCCTGGTTTTTATAACAGGAACCACAATGTGCTTGGGCCTGGCATGCCTGTATCACCACTTTTAGAAAATGAGCCTTGTCTTCCCTTCAGTCAGAAGGTTCTGGAATCTGCCCCAGAATCTCAGATTCATAGCGCAGTAGAGGATCCCAAACATAACACACTGACCTCCGAGCCACATGGCAGACATGGCACCCGGCCTGGCCCAATCAGAGTGCTTCTCTGGGATATTTCCACATCAAAACTGATGGAGAGGAACTTTCTTTGACCTGGGTATGTTGTTGAAGTCCAGAAGCTTCTAGAAGTTGTAGTTTAAGCTTGTGGACAAAGCTGACATGCGGAAGCAGAAATGGAGACATTGATTTCTGATAGCAATCTTTGAGGCTGAGCAGTATCCCTGCTCTTTCCCTTTCTTATCTACAGTAGTTTGAATTGCGTCTCTGAGATGGGAAACCCTTGCTGACCCAACTGTATTTCCAGGCAGTCCTGTCCTTATCCAGGGCTGCAGGGTGATGCGGTTCTTCTAGAACTGCACTGTTCCATATGACAGCCACTGGGCTTATATAACTGTTTTTAAAGGGGCTACCCTGGTGGCTCAGTAGTAAAGAATCCACCTGCCAATGCAGGGGATGTGGGTTTGTTCCCTGGATTGGGAAGATCCCCTGGAGAAGGGAACACTACCCACTCCAGTATTCCTGCCTGGAGAATCTGCATGGAGGGAGGAGCCTAGCAGGCTATAGGTCGTGGGGTTGCAAAGAGTCAGACACGACTGAGCAGATTTCAGTTACTTTTAGAGCAGTTTGACATTCACAAAAGACTTGAGAAGGTACAGAGATTTTCCATATACCTCTTCGAATGGGAATATATGGGAATATGTAGGTTTGTCTTCTTAAATGGCTGGACAGCTCAGGTCTAGAATACCTACCCCCAATCTTTCCATCCCCATCAACTTCCCTAGGAATTCAGTCAACAGGTCAATTTTGTAGACTCATATGCAAAAGAGTTCCTAATACAATTTATGAGTTTTGTTTCTGTATTGTTGTATGCATTTACACTGTCGGATTGAATGGATTTTGAAGAACACACACAGGCTCAGCTTCTAGTCCCTCACCAACACTTCAGTTCACAGTGATCAGCAGGGCCGTGACTTAACATCCCAGCTAATGACACACCACTGGTTTCCAGCCAGTAGTTGGTGATATCTTTCTACAAGAAGAAAGAAGCCTATAATCTCTGCCCTTCATGCCATTGGCATTTATTACTGCTTTTCAAAAAAGCAGTGACACAGATTAAGGAATCCAAGCTGCAGGTGCAGTTTCCACCATGTTTTAGTGAGATGTTGATGGGACAAGAGATTTTAAGGCTGTCAGCACCTCCAGTTTAGTCATTGAAAGTAATTGTGGGGTTCAGGGATTCATGAGCATCAGAGATCCCTAAATTATAGTTTGACACCTCTCACAAATTAGGTGCCAATTAGCCCCTGAGAGGTTTGGTGGTATTTGAGAGAGGTGAATAGGTGCATGTGCACACGTGCACATGTACACACACACATTCTTACACACATAGATATACAAATGTGTGTGATATGTGTATGTGTATTCCAAAATGTTTCTTATCCCTAGAAAGTGATTGAGGTCCTATGAATGAGCCTGTATGGTCTAGATTCTGAGAGACTCACTTGTTTAGAGAATTCTTATTGCCTTTACTGGGGCCTCAGAGTTAGGCAGAGTGAACTGATCAACATATTTTGGGATGTTTAGGGGCTCCTGAGTGTAATAGTCACTACCAGAGATCTTAACTGCAGGACTCCCCAGGGCTACCAGTCTAGTAAAAAATGGGACAATTCTGGAAGATTTTGTTGAAGAAGCACAGTGCTTTGAGAAGAATATGGAATACTGAGTTACAAGAGCTGAATTTGAGTCCTAGAAACCATCATTTACTAGCTACCGTGAGTTCAGGGAAGTTGGCTAGCATAGTTTCCTAACCTATAAAATAATAATGGTGCTAATAATAATAAAAATAACAATCCCCAACTTGCATGGTTGTTTTGAGGATTTAAGAAGTCATTTGTAAAAGCAATTTCATTAATAGAAATATTACATTATAAATATTACTTAACTCCCTGGTTAATAAATACTTTGGCTGGGATTCCCTGGTAGCTCAGCTGGTAAAGAATCTGCCTGCAATTCAGGAGACCCCGGCTCAATTCCTGGGTTGGGAAGATTCACTGGAAAAGGGATAGGTTACCCACTCCAGTATTCTTGGGCTTCCCTTGTGGCTCAGCTGGTAAAGAATCTGCAATGCAGTAGACCTGAGTTTGATCCCTGAGTTGGTAAGATCCCCTGGAGAAGGGAAAGGCTACCCACTCCAGTATTCTGGCCTGGAGAATTCCATGGACTGCATAGTCCATGGGGTTGCAAAGAGTCAGACATGACTGAGTGACCTCAACTTTTCACTTTCACAGGGAATTGTTAGTTATAGCATAATGTACACATACTGTTCATGGGGTTCTCAAGGCAAGAATACTGAAGTGGTTTGCCATTCCCTTCTCCAGTGGACCACATTGTGTCAGACCTCTCCCCCATGCCCGCCCGTCTTGGGTGGCCCCACAGGGCATGGCTTGGTTTCATTGAGTTAGACAAGGCTGTGGTCCCTGTGATCAGACTGGCTAGTTTTCTGTGAGTATGGTTTCAGTGTGTCTGCCCTCTCACAACACCTACTTGTCTTACTTGGGTTTCTCTTACCTTGGCCGTGGGGTATCTCTACACGGCTGCTCCAGCAAAATGCAGCCACTGCCCCTTACCTTGGGTGAGGGGTATCTCCTCACGGCCACCCCTTCTGACCTTGAATGTGGAGTAGCTCCTCTCGACCCTCCTGCGCCTGCACAGCCATTGCTCCTTGGACATGGGGTTGCTCCTCTCGGCCGCCTCCCCTGACCTCAGGTGTGTGGCCCTGCTTATTTAACTTATATGCAGAGTACATCATGAGAAACGCTGGGCTGGAAGAAGCACAAGCTGGAATCAAGATTGCTGGGAGAAATATCAATAGCCTCAGATATGCAGCCAACACCACCCTTATGGCAGAAAGTGAAGAGGAACTAAAAAGCCTCTTGATGAAAGTGAAAGAGGAGAGTGAACAAGTTGGCTTAAAACTCAACATTCAGAAAACTAAGATCATGGCATCTGGTCCCATCACTTCATGGGAAATAGATGGGGAAACAGTGGAAAAAGTGTCAGACTTTATTTTTTGGGGCTCTAAAATCACTGCAGATGGTGATTGCATCTATGAAATTAAAAGACGCTTACTCCTTGGAAGGAAAGTTATGACCAACCTAGATAGCATATTCAAAAGCAGAGACATTACTTTGCCAACAAAGGTCCATCTAGTCAAGGCTATGGTTTTTCTAGTGGTCATGTATGGATGTGAGAGTTGGACTGTGAAGAAAGCTGAGAGCTGAAGAATTGATGCTTTTGAACTGTGGTGTTGGAGAAGACTCTCGAGAGTCCCTTGGACTGCAGGGAGGTCCAACCAGTCTGTCCTAAAGGAGATCAGTCCTGGGTGTTCATTGGAAGGACTGATACTAAAGCTGAAACTCCAATATTTTGGCCACCTCATGAGAAGAGTTGACTCATTGGAAAAGACCTTGATGCTGGGAGGGATTGGGGGCAGGAGGAGAAGGGGATGACAGAGGATGAGATGGCTAGATCGCATCACTGACTCGATGGACATGAATTTGAGTGAACTCCGGGAGATGGTGATGGACAGGGAGGCCTGGCGTGATGTGATTCATGGGGTCACAAAGAGTTGGACACGACTGAGCGACTGAACTGAACTGACTGAATGTACACATATAGAGTGCCAATTTTCCAAAGCATGAACGCAATCAAGTACATTAATAGTAAAATTCCACTGAATATTTAATGTCTTTGGATTTTTCTGTAGGCATGTTAGACTTTTGGCATGTGCTATAATTCTAAATTGCCATGCCAATTACCCCAGAAGATATGGGAAAATAGGATGACCAGTTAACTTTGGGACAAACAGAGACTTTTCTGTATAGTGTTTTAAAATGGAACCCTACTTTCCTATGATCTTCATAGATGTCCTAATGATAATTCTTAATTAAAACCTAGTATCAAAATTTTGCTTAGCAGATCCCAATAATAATTGCTGTGTCAGGCTAGACCATAGAGACTGGTCTGTGTTGAACAATAGGTGAGAAGGAGGGCTGAGATTTGGCTCAAGGTTGCTTTTGCTTGACTTTTTCTCTTGCAGTGGCTTATCAGCAGTTTGAAGGAGGCACATGATATAGGATCTGAATGGATACTGGTCTCATTGCTTCCTTTGTATTTCAGGGAGTTGGCCCACAGTTTGGTCTTGGCCAACTTTGAAGAGCAGGAAATCTGCCAGCTTGGAAGAGAATAGAATCAACTAACCTTGGCATCCAGAAATATCTTATTTGGGTATACAGTGCAAAAATTTGCCCTACTCAGCAAGCAGAGTCTCCCAGGTCCAGGTTCTTGCTGGGCTAGCACTGTGACAACATATCCTAGGCCAGGCCATGGTCTGTCTCGTCCTTATAGGAACAGTCCTTTCAAAGGCTGCTTCTGTGGACTTAGCATGTCTAAAATACATGTCTGGGTTCAGGTGCTTTACACTCTGTGGTCCAGGTGAGACAGAAACAGCACCGAACATGCCAGATTAGGGAGTCATTTCTTTGGATTTCCACTGTCCTTTTCCAGTGATTCTGTTTTAAAGATTAATTCCCCTTGAGAGGACACCTACATGTTACTGTGAATTAGTTTTCACTTGTTCTATTAGATTTCTTCCATAACAAGAACAAGGCAGTAATAAACACCCTGGGTCCCTGTGAGATGAAATGAGGTTTTGAAAGGAGGACATTCCCCTCTAGATAGCTTGTCAGCCTTTCAGGAAGGAGGGTTGGTTTATATGTGTGCCAGGTTTGTTAAAAGTGAATCAGGAATTCCTGCTATACCTTAATTTTCATCAACGGCTACTACCACTGAGAATTACTCTTTTCAAAGTGAGTTGGCAACTGGGACAGTGACTAGAAGAACTATTAGTCAAAGAATTTCAGAGAAATGTATAAATCCACTCTAAATATTCATTGGAAGGGCTGATGCTGAAGCTGAAGCTCTAATACTTTGGCCACATGATGCGAAGAGCCAACTCACTGGAAAAGACCCTAATGCAGGGAAAGATTGAAGGGAGGAGAAGGGGATGACAGAGGACAAGATGGTTGGATGGCAACACTGACTCGTTGGACATGAGGTTGAGCAAGCTCCAGGAGTTGGTGAAGGACAGGGAAGCCTGTTGTGCTGCAATCCCTGGGGTCACAAAGAGTTGGACATGACTGAGTGACTGAACAATTAATAAATCCACTCTATCCACCCACCTATTTATCTTTTCATCCATCTATCTATTCCTTCACTCATAGGTTCAATCTACCCAATTAGTCATTTCACAAATATTTATCAAGTGCTTGTTCTGTGCAGGACACTGGTTAATGCTATGAAGGAGACAGTCAGTTAGGTATGGTCCCCACCATCAACAGATTTGTTAAGGGAGATAAAACATGTGCATATTAAACTTAAATAATCAGTGAACATTTATTTGTAATCCACTGCACATGAAACATCACGTATATATTAAAAAGTTGAGGAAGACACTTTCTGCTTTCAAAAAGCTTACATTGTGTGACTGCATTAGTCAAATGCCAAAATACTTATGATAAAAGGCGTATTATGATACATGACACGAAAGAGGCACAAAGGAAGTGTCTTGGAAATGAGAAAGGGAAGATCATATAATTAGTTGAGTGGGCTGAGGGAATGGGGTAAGTAAAACTCAGGAAGAAAGTGTATTTGAGCTGGGATCTGAAAGATGGACTGGGTTAGAAGAGATGGAAGCAGGGAATCACGAGGCATGTTTAAGAAAGAGTGAGGTATCCAGTCTCACGAAGTGTAAAATAACATGGAGGGGGGAGTGGAGGTGGGGGGCAACTTTGGCGTCAATGGAGAGCCACTGAAGGTTGTTCAGTGGGTGAGTGGTGTGAGAGAGGGGCTCTGCCCTGGGAAGATTAACTAGCAGTGGTTCACAAAAGTGGGTTTTAAGAGACAGACAGGAGGGGGCAGGTCCTTCTAGGAAGCAATTAAAGTAATCTCCAGGGGAGCCGATGAATGTTTAAAGTGCAGTAGGAAGCAGTTTTAGATTTAGGAACCTTGCAGAGCCTACTAATTAGGTAATACATTTCAATAATCATCTTTAAAAGAATAGCAAATATTTATTGAGCCCTTTTTATATGTGAGACAGGCTACTAAGTGTGTTTTCTTGGTTAATTTTCACAACACATTACGATAGGACTTTCACTGTCTGTGTGTTACTGAAGAGGAAACGGTATTTTCTAGAGGCTAAGTCACTGGCTGAGGTAATTTAGCTTTAAATAGCAGAGCCTAGATTGCAGTCGCTGTCAGCCGGCCTGCTACTGCTAAGTCACTTCAGTCGTGTCCGACTCTGTGTGGCCCCATAGACGGCAGCCCACCAGGCTCCCCCGTCCCTGGGATTCTCCAGGCAAGAACCCTGGAGTGGGTTGCCATTTCCTTCTCCAGTCAGCTGGCCTACAGAGCTCCAAACAAGCAGGCCACTCGGTTTCCCCTGGTTACAGCCCAACAGGGCCTTTGCAAAACCTTTATGCATATGATTTTATGCCTTAAACCAGAATAATAATGACCTGATACTAAATAAAGATAAGATCAATGGCATGTTCCATGTTAAATGAATATGTAAGATGATGGATGCTGTGTTATTAATTTCTCTTTCTGTTCCCTGTTTGTAAAACTTGTCAGACTCATTCTTCTTTGCAGTTTCATCAAGACACTTGTGGCACTTCCCTGGTGGCTCAGACGATAAAGACTCTGCCTGCAGTGCAGGAGACCTGGGTTTGATCCCTGGGTAGGAAAGATTTCCTGGAGAAGGAAATGACAATCCAGTCCAGTATTCTTGCCTGGGAAATTCCACGGACAGAGGAGCCTGGTGGGCTAGAGTTCACAGGGCCACAAAGAGTCAGATGAGACTGCGCAACTAACACACACACACACGACACTTGTGACTTTAAACTATGTTGTGGATAATAAGAATGCTAAGAAATTGTCTGCCCATCCAGATCCTTGGTCGTTGTCCAGAATTCGATGCTTTTGTCACTGTGAAGAATCCCCACAGCACAACCACTCTGGAGCCAGACTGCCCAGGTTTGTTCTCTGGCTCTGTCAGTGACTAGCTGTGTACTCTTGGGCAAGTCATTCAATTCCTGTGTGCCTCAGTTTCCTCACTGCAGTTTCCTCATTACCCATTTACAGGGTAGTAGAGAGGATTATCTGAGGTATCTAGCAAGCCCTTTGAGCACAAAGTGAGGGCCGTGTAGGATAGTTATTATTGCATCACTTGGGAATCACTCATTCCTGTGTTCTCCGATGCCTCTGGTTTCCTATCACTACCTCGCCAGTCTACTTCCATCAGCTCTTACATCCAGGTCCCAGTAACTTTTCTGTTGTTAAATGTCACAAAAGCCAGGTTTGAAGGCATCTTCCTTTACCTTTCCCAAGGTTTTACAGTTCATATAGGAGGCAGTCAGTTTTAATTGGCAATAGTCTGGACACTGGAGTCAGAGTAGGTTCAAATCCTGGTTTTCTCATTTGCTCACTTATATAACCTTGGATGAGTTGCTCATCTTCCCTTTATTTGTTAAAGTTGTGCTAGTTGCTGTAACTAATAAACTTTCAAAGCACAGACCAGGTCCAGTAGAAGCTTATTCTAGAAGGTAAAAAAGTCAGGCGCTCCTGAGAAGCGAGGGGATGCTGGCGCCCAGCTGTTCCCTCTTCAGGAGGTGGTTTCTGAAGCTGCTGTGGAGAGGGGCATGGAGGGTTCTCTGCGGAGGTTTTCAGGGCCAGGAAGTAGAGTTGTCTGTATCACTGTGGCTCACATTTCATTGTCTAGGATTTAGTCACATGGCCTCACAGGAGCCTGAGAAACCTTGTAAGTTAACGCAGGCATAACAGTGCTGCTTCCCATGCCACCCCGACTTGTTAAAACAGCCTGCGCTTCTTGTAGCTCTCATGGGTTTGCAGGCTGGCTGTAGCCTGGCTGACCTGGGCTGGGTTTGTCTGGGTGACTTGGGCTCAGGTACACTCACTACATGTTCCTGCTGGGGGTCCAGGCGCAAAGAGCAGCTGCCATCTGGAAGAACCTCATCTCATGGTGATGGCAAAAACATAGGAGGTGTATTCATTTTTCAGGGCTGTCTTAGCAAAAATACCACACATTGAGTGAAGTGGTTCAGTCGTGTTCGACTCTTTGCGACCCCATGGACTGTAGCCCACCAGGCTCCTCCATCCATGGAATTTTCTAGGCAAGAATACTGGAGTGGGTTGCCATTTCATAACTGAAATGTATTCACTCGTAGTTCTTGCGACTGGAAGTACAAAATCAAGATGTCTGCAGGGCTAGGTTCCCTCTGAAGACTCTAGGAAAGAATCCTTTCTTGCCTCTTCCAGCTTCTGATGGCTCCAGGTGTTCCTTGGTTTGTAGCAACGTAACTCCAACCTGTGCCTTTATTTTCTATGGCCTTCCTCTCTGTGTCTTTCTTGTTTCTTATAAGGATATTCTCCTTGGATTTCAAGTCTACCATAATGATCCCATCTCAATCCTTAATTACATCTACAAAGACCCTATTTCCATGTAAGGTCACATTCTGAGTTTCTAGATGGACATGAATTGGGGGGAGAGGGGCACTATTCAACTCACTACAGGAGGACAAGACCAAATAGCTACACTACATCTGCTCATGATAGCCAAAGCCAGTCATATGGCTAAGCCCAACCCCACTGCTAGGGGGAGAAGTTCAAAGGGTGTGGACAGAGCGGGAGAAAAAGAAGTGGGCCAATAATTCAATCTACTTCAAAGGCATAGTCTGCCCTGGGTCTAGAAGAAGAGATTGGTGATCCTGTAACACTTCTTAACTCTCCTTATCCTCATCTGTAGTTTATTGAGAAGCACATGGGTGGTGTGATGTTTAAATACATGTAAGTTGCTTAGTATACAATATACATACCAAGCACTAAATTAATGTTAACTATGATTGTCCATATAGAACTCCCATTCCTTTCCTCCCATCTGCTTCACTTTTCTTTATCATTTATTATATCCTTCCCTCCACCTTTGCTAATTTTCACCAGCAAAGTCATTTCCATTTTGCATAATTCATATAAACCAGAAAAGAAATTCTCCTGGTGGTGAATCCTGTTATATTAGAATTTGGAAAGAAAGAGTCTCAGTTATCAGGAGAGATAACACATAGGACTTTCGGAGTGAAGATAGTGCGTAATGGTGGGCAGGAAACAAGGCAGACCCGTGCTTTGACCTCCTGGAAGGGAGGCTGCTGTGGGAGGAAGGGTTGGATGAGGCTCTCACGAAAGCAGTGGGAGTGGGACAGGACCATTACTTTTGCAGAGCAGAAACAATCCAGCTCAGTTTTTGAAGCAAAGGCAAAAGCTGATGAGGTCAAGACAACACAGCAAAGGATGCTGCGTCATTACCCAGCCTGGCCTCTTGGCCGAGAGATAAGAATGGGTTCCCCGGGAGCTATTGCACTCTGTCTGGAATATGAGCTGTTCTATGCTAATGAGTCATATTGTATTATTTCCGGGAGTTGATGCCAGAGAAGGGACTGTTGTCGCATGTAGCCTTTTTATAAAAACTGTTTATTTGGTGGAGTCTTTATGTTTAACTTTTGTACCAAAATAATTGCTGAATGATGACTCACTTCCAACCTGCATGACATGCAGGGACACAGCTAATGTGACAAGCTGTTGACGTTCACTGTTTTCATTTTAAGGAGCTAGTGTGCTGCTTCTGTTAAGGTCTCAGGGTTTCGTAAGATTTCTGGGAGCGCAGCATTGCAAGCTTCACCCTAGGACAGGGTGTGACCTTCAAAGGACTGTGTGGACAGCTGGAGTGCTCAGGAAACTCAAACACTGCCAGTGGACTCAGGGACTCCTTTTGTGTCTGTTAGCTGTGGATGATCTTTGTAATCTTGAAAACTTTAGAAAGAAATCAATGGTTTCCATTAGTTGTGTGATTATAAATTTCTGATGGTTTAAATGTAAACTTTTATATGAAAATACATGTGATTAGTAAAATGGGTTCCCCTGCAAAGCCAGGAGCCAGCTTTACTTTGTTCAACACTGCTGTGCAAAGCAGCACACTCTTCTGGCTAAGAGAAATGGGTGTAGGTCAGGAAGCACGGGTCCTTGGCTGAAGATTGAGAGGAGCTCCTAAACTCAGAGAGGGATGTGGTCTTGCCCAAAAGAAGGCAGAGCAGTTGGGGGCCCTCCCAGGAAGTGGTGCATACAGGTCACCTGGCGAGTGAGGGATCGTCCCCCTTCTCCCATTGACCTCTGGCTCCTGGGGATGAGCGCGTGCTTCTTGGTCTCCTCTCCACTATTCATGAGCACATGTAAGTGTGCGTGCATATGTTTGTGTGTGTATGTGGCAGGGAGTGGGGAGAAGGCTAGGACACCAAGACAAAGATGTCGGTGCTTCACTTAATCCTGTGCTCTGCCACTGTGCAAACGGCATCCAAACGCATACATCTGGGTTGTCACTCAGGCATAACTACATGGGCTTCTCACAGTCCACAGTCTTCATTAGAGTATGGGGTGGACACTGTCTATTGCTGACCAAAAAAGAGAGCCATTTCCTTTTTCAACCCCTTTCTTTCCTATTAACAGAAACCCATTTATTCAGGGAGCAGGTGGAATAGCAGGTTGATCTTGGGGAACATAGTACTTTTGTCAGCATTTACGATAAAACATTGAAATCTGTTAAGGGAATTTTGTTCCTTTTGGTTAGTAAGTTTGGCCTAAGTATTTCCATATAACCAAGTTTTGATGAACTAGATGTTAAGTGGAAGTCTGCAATGAATGGCCTTCTTTGGTAGGGTGGGTGTGGAGAAGAAAAAGCTTCATGAGATGAGGTTAACAAAAAAGCACACTAAAGAAGTTCGAGGAAAAAGACAAAAAGAACTTTCCTTGGTTTTCTTACCTCTGGACATTTTTTTATTATTAGGTATTCTAAAGGAGATCAGTCCTGGGTGTTCTTTGGAAGGAATGATGCTGAAGCTGAAACTCCAGTACTTTGTCCACCTCATGCGAAGAGTCGACTCATTGGAAAAGACTCTGATGCTGGGAGGGATTGGGGGCAGGAGGAGAAGGGGACGACAGAGGATGAGATGGCTGGATGGCATCACCGACTCGATAAACGTGAGTTTGAGTGAACTCCGAGAGTAGGTGATGGACAGGGAGGCCTGGTGTGCTGCGATTCATGGGGTCTCAAAGAGTCGGATACAACTGAGTGACTGAACTGAACTGAACTGAAGGAAAGTGTCTCCCCACCTGAATAAATGTAATCCACTGTTACTCTGTTTTTTCTGATCCTTGTAGTCAAACACTTTGGCTTGATTTCACTATTGGCTATTTTTCCCCCCTAAACTCTGAAAAATGAGAAACTGTCCCAATGCAGGGAACAGGTGACAGTATTAGGGAAGAGAAGAAGGTGGTTCAGCCAAATGGTGGTCTCCTGTAACTCACCAAAGTCTCGAGGTGCTGCTCTCTGGTTACAAAACTTTGGTGACAGATGTGACACTAAGTATGTGTAAGTGCATTGTGCTGAGTGGGGCTTTAGATTGGTGACAAGTAAAGGCTCCCTTAGAAAGGGAGCCCAGAAGTGACTCTCTTATTAGAAAAGTGGGAGAGGGTAGAAAAATCAGAGGAAACAGGAGAAGATGTGGTTATAAAGGAGATAAAAAGTTCTCAATCTCTCAGCCTCCTTTCACTCTTCTGTTGGTTTCATATTAAATGTGGTCAGCTGTTGATGGGGGTAGTGAGCCTGGGAAGCCAGGGGTGACCCAGAGCAGAGAACGCTTAGTCCCTAGGGCTGGTCATGAATGTCAGGGTGGCAGAGTGTGGTAGGACTTCCCATATTTAGTGACGGAATATATAAGATCTGGAAATGGTGACATGGGAGAAGAGCTGCCTGCTAGTCTTATATACCACCCAGAGAATTAGTATCGTTACATATTATTCTATGTATGTGTAAACCTACATAACACAAGCATCAATACTGTTATTCACGGATTGGACCCAGATGCCTTGAATGATCAGGCAGTTTATGTAAATAAGAGAAACACATGCCTCATTTAAGAGGAGCAGGGATTACTAACCTCTAGCCCAGTGTTGCCAGAACTTCTAAGTTTTCTGGAGGACCTGAAGAAAATACTGATTTTTATATGATTCCTCTAATTTTAGAAGTTGGTAGTGAAGTCTAACTTTTAAAAATGCTGTGTCATTAAGCAACTATTAGAGTCCCTGGTTGGTGGGTAACTCTCCAAAGTTGTTGCTGTTATTTAGTCATTAGTAGGTCAGAGCCCACCAGATTCCTCTGTCCATGGGATTTCCCAGACAAGAATACTGGAATGGGTTGCCATTTCCTTCTTCAGTGGATCTTCCTGACATAGGGATTGAACTCATGTCTCCTGCATTGGTAGGTGGATTCTTTACCACTGAGCCACCAGGGAAGCCCAACTCTCCAAGGTAATTGTTTTGAAAAATTTTTTCTTATTGAAGTATAGTTGACTTACAATGTTGTGTTAATTTCTATTGTATAGCAAAGTTATTCAGTTATATATGCACATATGTTCCTTTTCATATTCTTTTTCATTATGGTTTAGCACAGGATATTGAATATAGTTCCCCGTGCTATATAGTAGGACCCTGTTGCTTGCCCACTCTGTGTATAATACTTTGCATCTGCTGATCCTGAACTCCCAGTCCATTCCTCCCCCAAGTCTCCCTCCTGCTTAGCAACCACAGGTCTGTTCTCTGTGACTGTGGATCTGTTTCATAGCTAAACTCATTTGTGTCATAGTTTAGATTCCAGATATAAGTGATACCATATGGTATTTGTTTACTTCACTTAGAATGATAATCTCTGAGTAATACTCCATATGTACATACCACACCTTTATCTGTTCATCTGTTGATGGACATTTAGGTTGTGTCCATGTCTTGTCGTGAGCAGTATTGCTATGAACACAGGAGTGCGTGTATCTTTTTGAATTATAGTTTTGTCAAGATATATGCCCAGGAGTGAAATTACTGGATCATGTGGCAACTCTGTTTTTAACTTTTTGCAGAACCTCTATACCGTTTTCCATAGTGATTACGCCAATTTACATTGCCACCAACAGTGCATCCTCTCTAGCATTTATTGTTTGTAGATTTTTTGGTGATGGCCATTCTGACTGGTGTGAGGTGATACTGCATTGTAGTTTTGATTTGCACTTTTCTCTAACAATTAGCAATGTTGAACATCTTTTTCATGTGCCTACTAGCCTGTTGTATGTCTTTTTGTCCCTATTACTGTTGATGGAAATAGGCCTACAGGTACTGGAAGGAATGGGATACAGACCCAGAGAGGACAGGTGAGAGAGAAGTGGGGAAGTTCTGCATAATAAAGCTATTTTCATTAACAAATAAAAATTGGAATCCAGAAATTTACATATTGAGAACATATCAGGCCTTCTTAAAATACCTTTTGATGGAGGACTTGGTATTCAAAGACAGTGTATGACAAGTATGTGAAAGAATCATAAAATATCTGTGATTACATGAAAACAAGGGGCCTGATATAAAAAAATGGACATCTCAATGAAGATGATGCAAAATAAGGAAGAAATAAACAGGTGGAAGAGGACTAAACAGGATGAGGCGAGTCCTGTTATCCATAATATTTGAGTTATCCAGTTCTTTAGTAAGAGAATGTTGATGTCAGAATACCTTTAGAGTCTATGTAGAGTCCCTCATCTGTCCACTTAGGAGGGCCTGCTTTCTCTGTCTTAGGCTTTAAATGAAGAAAGTGGAGAAAGGGGACTTACTACAGGTTGCTGAGGGTATTTGGAAGAGAGGAGACTTGGTGAAATATTGCTGTATTCTCTGGTTACATCCCACCCCTAACCAATAATGTTAGAGAATTTCAGCAACTTCTTTCAGCAACTTGTGATATAATCTTTCAAATGTTTTCTTAACTCAGTTTTGAGGCCCTGGCTAGAGGCCAGTCAGTTCTCCTTCTTCAGTTCAGTTCAGTTCAGTTGCTCAGTCGTGTCCGACTCTTTGTGACCCCATGAATCGCAGCACACCAGGCCTCCCAGTCCATCACCAACTCCCAGAGTTCACTCAAACTCATGTGCATCGAGTCGGTGATGCCATCCAGCAATCTCATCCTCTGTCGTCCCCTTCTCTTCCTGCCCCCAATCCCTCCCAGCATCAGAATCTTTTCCAATGAGTCAGTTCTTCGCATGAGGTGGCCAAAGTACTGGAGTTTCAGCTTCAGCATCATTCCCTCCAAAGAAATCCCAGGGCTGATCTCCTTCAGAATGGACTGGTTGGATCTCCTTGCAGTCCAAGGGACTCTCAAGAGTCTTCTCCAACACCACAGTTCAAAAGCATCAATTCTTTGGCATTTAGCTTTCTTCACAGTCCAAATCTCACATCCATACATGACCACTGGAAAAACCATAGCCTTGACTAGATGGACCTTTGTTGGCAAAGTAACGTCTCTGCTTTTCAACATGCTATCTAGGTTGGTTATAACTTTTCTTAGACAGGAGGTTAAGTCCACACTCTAACCATTTCTCTTATTGGGCTCACAGTCTGAGCCCTAATCACCTCATGGCCAGGTACCAGCAAACCAGGGACAGTCCCTGTGCCCCAGAGCCCACTGAAATTATTCAAACTAGCTAATCCTGTTTACCCTGCCTCACCTGCCCTTTCCTGCAGAAGCCATAATGAAGGCTCTTGCCCACTCTCCCGCACTCTTCCTCGGCCTAGTGATCGACTCAGCAGGCCCCCCTAGCATGACATGGGCGCCCTCTCTTGGGATCTGTGAGTGCAATAGACTATCTTTTCACTGGCTGTCACCTCTTGATCTGTTGGCCTTACCACACCTGAATAATAAGAAAACCTATCAAAACAGGTATATGGACCCTCTGATTGCATCTTGCCTCTGGGATAGTAGCTTTATAAGTTTTAGGCCAAAGGGTAGCAAAACAAAAAAGAAAAGATCACCTTTACTGTGGGTATCATGCAACTTTACTTGCCTGTGACATTCTGCACCTAGGATACCAGGGAGGAGGTGTGGATTGAGTACTTTGATTGGAGTAGGAGAACTTTGTCCTTCAGAACCCACTTTTTCTTATGTGGGAGATCAAATAGTTGGTTTCAAGATTTTTTTAAAGTAGGATTTTTTCCCTTTTGATGGGCTTTATTAAAGATACATTAGTACAGGGACTTCTCTGGTGGTACAATGGTTGAGAATCCACCTCCCAATGCAGGGGACACTGATTCCATACCTGATCAGGGAACTAAGATCCCATGCTCCATGGAGCAAGTAAGCCTGAGAACTTCAGCTAGAAGCTTGGGCGCCACAGCTAGAGAAAAGACAGTGTGTTGCAATGAAGAGCCTGCACGCCCAACACAGTGAATAAAAAAAAAGGATACATTAGTACAAGAACCAGTATCAACCGTTGTAGTATGTTAATGTATTTCTTTCTTGACCTTTTCTATGCATTGATTTTTTTCAAAAAATTATTTATTTTTGGCTGTGCTGGGTCTTCATTGTTGCCTGTGGGCTTTCTCTAGTTGCTATTCTCTAGTTGCGGTGCACGGGCTTCTCATTGTGGTGGCTTCTCTTGTTGCTGAGCACTGGCTCAGTAGTTGTGGTGCATGGGCTTCAGTTGCTTGAGGAATGTGAGGTCTTCCCTGATCAGGGATCAAACCTATCTCTCCTGCATCGGTAGGCAGATATTTTTTTTTTTTACCATTGAGCCATCAAGGAAGCCCTAATTTTTTTTCTTTACAGAGATAATAATATTTATTGTGTATATATATATATATGTCTGTACATATATATGTTTGTATAATGCTATCATTTCATATAATATTCAATTCAGTTCAGTTGCTCAGTCATGTCCGACTCTTTGCGACCCCATGAACTGCAGCACACCAGGCCTCCCTGTCCATCATATAATATTAGAACCTAAATATATCATAAAGAATCCACCATTGCAATTTATTTATACTAATAATTTTAACTACTTTATGGTATTTTATTTTATGGATATACCATAATTTACTCAGTGATTCTGTCATTTTGAGTTTTTTCCCCCATCAAATTAATGTGTTAATGAGCATTTTGGTGCAAATATCCATCTACCCTTGGGACTATTTTCTTAGAATAGATTCTTTAAATTAAAATTACTGAGTCAAAAGTTATTAATATATTTTCTCTTTTTATGTACATTGCTTAAATCTGCATCTTATCTTATAGTTTTTCAACAGAAAAAATATATTCCACATTTCATAACATTTAAAAATTAAGGAAGAATTAAAGGTAGAATGTTAAAAATTGAAAATGAAATTACATTCATATGTTATGTTGTGGAATGAAATTTGGGAACTATATGTCTAGAAAATAAGATTTCTGAACCATGCCTACTGAATCAAAATGTCTTGAAACAAGACACAGTAACTTACATTTAAAACAAACTCTCCAAATTATTTGTATGTGTGCTAAAGGTCACTTTCTTTTACAGGTGAGGATTAGAGACAGATTGGATGTCTTGCCCAGGGACACAAACTCCTGGGTTATAATATGGATGGTTTTGAGCACACCTCAAAAAGGTTAAGCCAGCAGCCAACTGAGAGTCATTAATTCCTGCAGTCTCTTGCTCATTAGAGCTGTCTCCTGACCTAACCTGCTATAATTAAGGGTCAGGAGATGGTTCCATTACAATCTCTTTTTAACTTGGGATTGTCAGTCAACTTATTTTTGCCTCGCTCAATAGAGGAAGCCTATTTATTAAGCCATTAGTCAATTTGCCCTTTTTAAAGACAGCTAATGTCCTTTGTCCTTTTCTAGTGCTTAAGCCTCCATTTTCCCATTTGGAAGCTTATTGTCATGACCCGGCATTTGATTCAGTAATTTGGAGGAAATTGAAAAGGGTTTGGAGATGGGGAAGAGTGACACTTGGTTTCAGAGTGAAGGTCATGCTGAGACCCCTAAGATGGGTCTCATCATCTTGGCTGTCTTGGGAGGGTGGGAGAAGACTTCAGTTAGCATGCATATTTGAGGACATGACTTATGTTTCTGAAGTCCCATCTTTGGACCCTAATCAGAGAAGTTTCTGGAAAATTCATGACAGAAAAGGGCATAATTCCTAGATGTTAATCTGTAGGAATGCCAAGTTTTTGGAGACATTTTAGCATTTAAAAAAATCTATGATGATAATATTTTCTTTTGAATGACACACACACCTATATCCTCCATTGCATCTCAATTTTTAGGAAGGGTCAGGGAGAAGCTACCAAACACTTATGGGATGATAATGACAGCCATTTACTGAGGATGCAGAGGGCTGTGTGGCCAGGTGTCAGATGACTCGCTTCTCTACCTCATCTCTGCCCTTTGTTAGATCTGTGATCCACGTCAGATGAAGTGGAAGAAACTGGATTGTCTCTTTTTTGTTATGAATTGCCCGCCAAATATTTTCTCTTATTCTATTTCCAATCTTCTGGGTACTTAATCTACTTGCTATACATCTCTCTCTTGCCTTTTACTCCTCAGATTCTACCATGTTGTGGAAGAAAAAGAAATGATGAAGATGAATACCAGTTCCAGGAGTCTACTCTAATAACTAAAGTTCTTAATATAAATACAAACATTTAGATCTGGCAATGGTTATTTTCAAAAGGAGAATTCCTACTTTTAGTCCAGTTGTGATGTCAACTGGTAACATTTTAATCTCTCTACCTACAAACACACAGACAAGAATGAGCATTTGTGTAACATCTCTGGAAATTTTTTTAAAAGATGCATAGAGTATACAAATAATGCATAGAACTCATTATTTCTAAATTCTGAAGAAAAAGATAGCAAAATGATTGTTAATAGATGTTTCATTACTCTTTGTAACTTCTGAGCAAAATGATTGCTGCTAAGTTGCTTCGGTCGTGTCCAACTCTGTGTGACCCCATAGACGGCAGCCCACCAGGCTCCCCTGTCCCTGGAATTCTCCAGGCAAGAACACTGGAGTGGGTTGCCATTTCCTTCTCCAATGCATGAAAGTGGAAAGTGAAAGTGAAGTCGCTTAGTCGTGTCCAACTCTTTGCGACCCCGTGGACTGCAGCCCACCAGGCTCCTCTGTCCATGGGATTTTCCAGGCAAGAGTACTGGAGTGGGGTGCCATTGCCTTCTCCAGAGCAAAATGATTAGTTTGGACCAAATAAATGATCCTACAAATTTTAATTTTTCTATAATCTGTGTACCCATTAGTACATTGGGATTGATTTAATATTATTTAAACCATGTGTGCACCAAGTTTTATAGTGGAGGGCACAATCTTAAATTATAATGTTCCGATGGGAACATACAAGCTGCTTTACAAAGATGTGCTTTGCAATGACCTGCTTTATTCTAGTTCCCTTTATAATGATCTACTTTGCTACACTTTTTAAAGGGATTTACTAGTGAGCAGAACAATAAAAAACCTCATAGGCTTTGAAAAATTTCATCTGTCACTCATTGCAAGCCCTACCTTTGGTATGTTCATCTTTCCACATCAGTTGCTATAATTTCTTTCAGAATATAATTAAATATCTGGGTTATTTCACTTCTATTTTCCTTACTTGTTTCAGGAAAAGAAATTTTTTTTTTTAACATAATGACATTCAAAACTACTGAAGGAAATCAATTTGGGGGAAGGCATTATGAAACTACATAGTAAGGAAATATAATCTTTTCAACTTAATTAAGTCCATGTGTATTTTCAAAAGATAAAAAGAATTTCACATCATAAAGGAAAATAAATGTAACTCTAAGAGTAGTGTATTTTTTCCCTCCCAAATGGTTTGTTGACTATTCTTAGTATGTATTTGATCTTTGATGTTTTCCCAAAGTCGGAGCCAAAGTGAATATTGTCAAAGGCCATCCTCTTTAATGAGTACATGGCTCCTTGCAGTACTCCTTTAGTGTAACAAACACTTGTTCATTCCCTCTGCATGCAGGGTGTGATACAAGATGGGATGCGCCATCAGTGCTTCTTTTCTGAGAGAAAAGGACACAACAAGAACATAAGCAATAACAGTGCCATTGGCAAACAGTGATTTCTTCCATTCTTTCTTGAAGGAAAGAATTCAGTGGGGAGGCATATTTTTTTATTAAGTTTTATTAAGCAGAGCAAAAGTACACTCCTAAGAAAGGTTGGGAGTGGGCCGTGTGGAAGCCAGCAGCAGTCCTGCATTGGGTAGGGTTGGGTTTTTTAGAGTGGTGGTCACTCCCTGTGTCCTGTGTTATTTGTCTGACAAGTTGATTGACAGCTTTAGGTTATATAACTTTTCTCCTAGTGCACAGGTGCTTACTCATAAGCACGCAAGTGAAAAGGGTGTGTAAAAAGCATAATTTATTATAATTAGGGCACGATGAACCCCAGGTTAACTGGAGTCACCTTTTAGGTCTTGTGTCTGGGCCAACCTGTGCTGGTGGTTTTATCTTGCTTGATCCTGATATGGCTGGAAACTTAGCTTTGGCCCTTGACCATGGGAGGGAGGATCTTTGGGCAGGCTCTGACCACCAGTGTCCAGGTGTGGGAGGAAAAGGTGAACCATCCAGGAGAGGGCGGGACCCATTCGTGTTTAGCTAGCTACCTAACAATAGGGCGATACAAAGTTGACGCTGGGTCTGTGCGCGCTTAGTCCTTCAGTCGGGTCCGACTCTCTGCGACCCCATGTACCATGGCCTGCCAGGGTCCTCTGTCCATGGGATTCTCCAGGCAAGAATACTGGAGTGGGTTGCCATTTCCTTCTCCAGCTGGGTCAGTAACAAGTGCTATTTTTCAAAATGCAGGGAACACTGAGCTAGTTTCTGTGTTCCAAGTGAGACTGAGAAGACATGGTCTCTGTCCTTAAGGGTCTTAAAGTCTAGTGGGGGCGTGGGGAGAAAGAGAATGAAAGCAAGAGAGAGAGAGTAAAAGGAATTAAATACAGAAATCAATATAATTACAAACCATGGCAAGTGCTATAAACTGGTAGGGTGCCATATTATACATGGTGATCTAGTTTGTGGTTCTGTATCTCTGAGGATATGACATGTAAGCCACGATGAAGCATGGTATATCAGTCAAGGTCTCGGTGCATGCTAATAATAATGTCTGAGGGGAACTTCAGCCATGAAATTAGAAGACGCTTACTCCTTGGAAGAAGAATTATGTCCAACCTAGATAGCATTTTCAAAAGCAGAGACATTACTTTGCCGACTAAGGTCCGTCTAGTCAAGGCTATGGTTTTTCCAGTGGTCATGTATGGATGTGAGAGTTGGACTGTGAAGAAGGCTGAATGAGTGTAGAAAAGTCAGAAGGGTTGGTGCAGCATCTCAGGGATGGTAACATTGGACCACCCCCCCGCCCTAGGGCTGAAAGGGGAGGAGGCAGATTCAGAACCCGCAAGAAAAGAGCCTCAGGACCGGAGCTGGGAGCTCCGACTGAAGAACTCTTTACTCTGGCGTGAGCCTGCAGGGAAGGAGCTGAGGAGGTAAATGATGTAGCCTCACTCACCTCTCTCCCTCCTGGTCCTGCTGGGGCCTCCTGTTCGATGAGCTGAATGCTTCCCAGGTGGTGCTAGTGGTAAAGAACGTGACTGCCAGTGCAGGAGATGTGAGAGATACAGGTTCGATCCCTGGATCAGGAAGATCTTCCCCTGAAGGGGGAGGGCACAGCAACCCACTCCAGTATTCTTGCCTGGAGAATCCTATGGACAGAGGAGCCCGTGGGCTACAGTCCATGGGTCACAAAGAGTTGAATACCACGGAAGCAACTTATGCATGCATGAGGGGAAGCCAGGGGGCAAGGTAGCTAGGCCCAGGCAGCTCGCCTTGTTGCGGCAGAGAGCAGAACGGATAAGGGTGGAGGTAGGTCTGGAGGGGAGAGGAACTGTCTAATGGAGATGAATAGGACACTGCATTCCTAGAGAAAGGGGTAGAGTAGGGGGCTGGGGTGTGAGGTGGAGGCAGGCAGAGAGAGAGCATGCACAAAGGCTGGGTGGTGACATCCAGCAGCCGGAAGAAACAGTCCTCCCAAATGGTCAGTGGGGAGCTGAGTGTGGACATCAGGTTGAATTCTGGTCTGCATCCAGGGAGCAGTGGGAAGAGATTAGAGAGGTTTTCATGAGGTGGGGTGGGGGAAGTGGCAGGAGAGAGGAGGAACCTGATGAAATCCTGCTGGCTGAGCTGTAGGAGGGACAGGCGGACACCAGAGTTCCAAGGCTGTCACAGTTGCTTTACAACATTCCTACATTTTATATTTCAATATGCTGTACATGGGGCTTCCCTGGTGGCTCAGACGGTAAAGAATCCGCCTGCAGTGCGGGAGACCTGGGTTCAATCCCTGGGTCAGGAAGATCCTCTGGAGGAGGGCATGGCAACGCATTGCAGTATTCCTGCCTGGAGAATCCCCATGGACAGAGGAGCCAGGCAGGCTATAGTCCATAGGGTCTCAGAGTCGAACATAACTGAGCGACTAAGCGCAGCACAGCATGCTGTACATATGACTCTTTAAATTGCTCTTGTTAATATATGTATAAATAACTTTCTAGCTAATACCTGTAATAGCTAGGTAATATTTGTTACATATGTAAATGTCTTCTTTAATCTTACTGAAGGACATTGAAGTATGGCCAATTTTTTTCTTCCATGTAGCATTTCAGTGAATGTTCTCAGATCTGAAGAACAGATTCCTAGAGGGGGAATGCTGTGTGTATGCATGTGGCCTTTTTATAGGTACTGCCAAAGTGACCTTGAAAAGGGCTGTACTGGTTTTCACTTGGGAGGAATATTTCTAGCTGAAGGAAATTACATATTTTTTCATAAACTAGAAAATTACACCTTACTTACAAAAATGTTTTAACTTTTTTCCAAAAACAAATGCTAACTATTCACTTCACATTACCTTATATATGTGTCCCTGTCTAGTTAATATCTGTTGTTGTTTCTACTCTCTAAATCATGTCCTATTCTTTTCGACCCCATGGACTGTAGCCCTCCAGGCTCCTCTGTCCATGGGAGTTTCCAGGCAAGAACACTGGAGTCGGTGGTCACTTCCTTCTCCAGGGGATCGTCCCAACCCAGGGATTCAACCTGCAGTCTCCTGCATTGTCAGCTGGATTCTTTACCACTGAGCCACCAGAGAAGGCCAAGTTAATATGTAAGTGACCACTTATAGACATATCGCCTCTGAGCTACATTCTTTTCTTTCTCTCCTCTCCTCCCTCCCTTCCTACTTCCCTTCTTTCTCACTCCTCTTTTTAATAAAATAACTTGAAAATTAGTAAACAATTAAAATGTTACTTGATTTTTGTTAAAATCTATATATATCCAATTTTAAAGTTGAGATGTGATTATATTACAGCATTAAAATTGTTGATGGAAAATATTAGCATGAAACATTTAGAATATATCACAGATTGGAATAAATTCCAATGGGGAATTTTCAGTTTTTTTCTTTTTAATGGACTATGTTTATTTTTTCAGATAAGTTAATATTTTGTCAGGAACCAATAAATGTTTGAGTGGGTTAAGACAAAACAAACAGAAAACAGCTAAACAAAAACCCCATGAAACTTACAGAAACACTCCAGAACTTATTTTTTTTAAAATAATTTATTAATTATTTATATATTTATTTCTTGAATTTTTTGGCTGTGCTGGGTCTTTTTTGCTGTGTGGGTTTTTCTCTAGTTTCAGGGAGCTGGGGCTATTCTTTGTCGCAGCGCTCAGGCTTCTCACTGTGCTGTCTTTTCTTGTTGCAGAGCACAGGCTCTAGGGTGCACAGGCTTCAGTAGCTGTGGCAGTGGGCTCCGTACTTGGGGTTCCTGGGCTCCGCGGTTGTGGAACACAGGCCTAGTTGCTCCGTGGCATCTGGGATCTTCCCGGATCAGGTATCAGACCTGTGTCTCCTGCATTGGCAGGCAGGAGAGCCATCTTATTTACCACTGAGCCACCGGTGGTAAAGCCCCCTAGAACCGATTTATTTATGTTGGATACTTTTGAATTATAAATGAAAAACACAATATGCTTGTATTATTTCATTAATCATTGTTTTTGTTGTTCAGTCGCTCGATCGTGTCTGACTCTTCGCGACCCCCATGGACTGTAGCACACCAGGCTTCCCTGTCCTTAACCATCTCCTGGAATTTGCTCAAACTCGTGTCCATTGAATCGGTGATGCTATCCAACCATCCCATCCTCCGTTGTCCTCTCCTCCTGCCTTCAATCAGGGTCTTTGCTAATGGGATGGCTCTTCGCATCAGGTGGCCAAAGTAGCGGAGCTTTAGCTTCAGCATCAGTCCTTCCAATGAATATTCAGGACTGATTTTCTTTAGGATTGATTGATTTTATCTCCTTGCAGTCCAAGGGACTCTCAAGAGCCTTCTCCAACACCACAGTTCAATAGCATCAATTCTTCAGCACTCAGCCTTCTTTTTTTTTCTTTTAAAAAAATTTATTTTAATTGGAGTCAAATTACTTTACAATATTGTGGTGGTTTTTGCCATACATTCACATGGTGTACATGTGTTCCCCATCCTGACCCTCCCTCCCACGTCCCTCCCCATCCCATCTCTCAGGGTAATCCCAGGGCACCAGCCCTGAGCGCCCTGTCTCATGCATCAAACCTGGACTGGCAATCTATTTCACAGATGATAATATACATATTTCAATGCTATTCTTTCAAATCATCCCACCCTCGCCTTCTCCCACAGAGTCCAAAAGTCTGTTCTTTACATCTGTGTCTCTTTTGCTGTCTTGCATATAGGGTCATTGTTACCATCTTTCTAAATACTATATATACACATCAATATACTATATTGGTGTTTTTCTTTCTGACTTACTTCATTCTGTATAATAGGCTCCAGTTTCATCCACCTCATTAGAACTGATTCAAATGCATTCTTTTTAATAGCTGAGAAATATTCCATTGTGTATATGTACCACAGCTTTCTTATCCATTTGTCTGCTGATGGACATCTAGGTTGCTTCCATGTCCTGGCTATTGTAAACAGCACTCAGCCTTCTTTATGGTCCAACTCTCACATCCATACATGATTACTGGGATATGACCACATCCATACATGACTACTGGTATATGATAATCATAGTTGCAGGAATATCAAAAGGAAGAGGAAAAGAAAAAACTGTAGTGATTTCTTGAGTAGGAGGATGTTAGTCATTTGGTTGCAAGCGACAGAACTTAAGTCATCTGGTACTAGGCACAAAAAGAAATTTGTTCATCACATCACTAGAACACGCAGGGGAGAAATGGATACAGGCACCTGAGCTTCCCTGATAGCTCAGTTGTAAAGAATCCACCTCCAATGCAGGAGACCCCAGTTTTATTCCTGAGTCAGGAAGATCTGCTGGAGAAGGGATAGGCTATCCTGTATTCTGGGGCTTCCTTTGTGGCTCAGCTGGTAAAGAATCTGCCTGCAATGCAGGAAACCTGGGTTTGATTCCTGGGTTGGGAAGATCCCCTGGAGAAGGGAAAGGCTACCCACTCCAGTATTCTGGCCTAGAGAATTCCATAGACTATATAGTCCATGGGGTCGCAAAGAGCTGGACACAACTGAGCGACTTTCACTCACCCGATCTAAGCACCAAGTGATGCTGGCAGATTTTGCTTCCCCTTTTCTCATCCTTTCCTCTCCCTCATATTTTAGCTCCGTTCTCAATGTTTCTCTCTCGTTGTGTGTCGGGCAAGGTGACTGCCAGCTGTCCAGGACGGGATTGTTGAATTTACTGCCCCTGAGAGGAAGGTAGCAGTTTCTTGCAGAGAAGACAAGGATGAGTCTGAGCACACAATCAGCCAGCTTGGTGCTAATATTAAGAAGCAGCTTAACCTCTCTGAAATATACCATTTCTATACTCTTAAAAGATTTGTGGATTGAGATGAACATTGGATGTAAAGTCCAGAACACATTACCATGCATAGGGCAGGCGTCCAATAAATGGTAGTTCAAATCACAGGAGAGAGTTGGAAGGTGGTGCACTTTGGAGGGCAAAGTGGTGGATTCGGTGGTGTTAGTAATGTCTGAGATGCCCATGGGGGACTTAGAAAGGAGTGTCTAGCAGGCAACGAGGGATAAGGATCTAGAACTTGGGCAACATTTTTGAGAGGTGGTGGTTAGCATCAGAGGAGTTGGTACAGATTTTAAGGCCTCTTTGTTTTGCCAAACAAACCCCAGCTCCTCATAGTTACAGATGAGGATTTTGTACTGGGACGAGCTGACTGCGGTAGTGATGCCCTGGAGGTGGGTTGGAAGAATTTCCGACTGGGCTCTTCTGCCAAAACAGGATTGTGTTCTTCAATTGTTCTCTCAGGAGATTCTGCCCTAGAGCGTGAGTTGTTCCTTTTTCCTGTTACTATTTTTATCCATTGGATAGTGTGGGATTTTCTAAGCTCTCACTTCATTTCTTTGTTTAAAAAAAATTCACTCCATTCGTATTTCCAAGTAGTATGTGAGGTCACACAGGGGAACATTACACAAAGCAACGTGACAGATCAAGACAATTCCTTATGGAATATCTATCTGCAGGGTTCTGGAAGAATCTGTGACCTTCAGCCCCTGACACTCGTTGGGAGAATGCAGGCGAGAGGAGACAACCATGGATATAAATGATTGTAATGTCTTGTTTATGACGTAAGCTGCTGATTCCAAGAAGTCATTTGTAGACTTTGCATATTTTGATGATCATAAGGTATGTAGAATGATTCTGGTAGGAGGGTCGTGGCATTCCTGGTTTTAAAATAACAGGAAAACTGGGACGGAAAGATAAGGTGATTCAGGTTCTTGTCTCAACATTTCAAGTAACTAGAACTTTTACCTTGGACAAGTTACTACTTTTCTTTATCTATAAAATGAGGTGTTTGGATTCCATAGTTCTGTGAATCATTAGTAAATGTGGATAACCTAGATGATTTAAAATGTGGAATCTGAGAAACACTACCATAAGAAGATGAAGTTCAGACTCTATCTGGGAAGTGCAAAGACATTTATAACTTCCACTGCTATGGCACTTCTATTCTTGAATTTCATGTAGCTATTTCTTTGTTTATCTAAGAAGAATGATTTTGCAATAACCCTCTTTTTGGACAGGATCAAAGTTCAACTCAGGAAATCCCAGAGATTGGCTATTAATTTGCTTTCTATTTTTAACCACACTTCACTCCAGAGAATAATATTTTCTTGTGTTTCAATGGAGCTATAGAAACAGAATTTAGCAGTGAAACACACTTTTCCAAAACCCCACACTGCCCTAGTGAGCACCTACCCTGCAGGGCATGACCAAATTCAAAATGTGGAACTCTGAGAGTGTAAAATTTTCATCTGTGGTTAATTACTGCTGTATGTATCCAAATTCCTGAAGTCAGATGGTTTGTGTTAGGACATTACATTGTTTCATGTCCAGTAAATATTTGTATGCACATCCCCTGAATGTGTGGAGCAAACAGAATGATTTCCAACTTCCTGTAAATTGAGCTTATTTTGAATTTGAAAATGCTTACAGAGGAGAAAAAGCATCCAGGCAAATGACAAGGTTCAGTTTGTGTTCACCTTCCCAAGGATTTACTGGAGCAAAGCTGAGAGCATGAGGTGTAGGGTCTGGATATGAAACCAGAGAGTCTTTGCTTGGGCAAAGTTTTCATTAGCTTCAATCTATTCCCTTACTGGAATGTGAAAATATCTTTTGAGCAAAGTCCAGCCCAATTTTATTAGTTTGGCAGACCATTTCACCCTAATAAAAAATGAACAAAATGTGCACTTTTATGCACATTTTACCAAGACATTTTACCACTAGACCATGAATTTCTTTGGAAAATTTATATTTCTTGCATGAGATACATCTTATGAACTTGGGAGCTCTCACAGGCTCAAATGTAGAATTTGTAGTTGCTCATCTTATATCTATTGATATTATTGTAGGGCTTCTCAAACCTTTTTTTGGGGGGAAGGTCATCATTAAATGCTTCTTACAGATTTTAATTGAAAAGTTTAAGAGAAAGCCATGATTTCCAGGGAATTATAAAGTAAACATTTAAAAACATTATAAAAAGTTAAGTAGGAATTTAGAGTAATTAGAGGTGAATTTGAAGAGCAGAGGAATGAAGAACTAGTCACTCACATAGCAGTAAGAAGAAAAGTAGAAAATGAAAAGCTTCTCTGTGGCCTTAAGTTTCATTGAAAACAGCGCTGCAGTGGGCACTGGCTGCTCCTGCTGCTGCTAAGTCGCTTCACTCATGTCCGACTCTGTGCGACCCCAGAGACTGCAGCCCACCAGGTTCCCCCGTCCCTGGGATTCTCCATGCAAGAACACTGGAGTGGGTTGCCATTTCCTTCTCCAATGCATGAAAGTGAAAAGTGAAAGTGAAGTTGCTCACTTGTGTCCGACTCTTCACAACCCCATGGACTGCAGTCTACCAGGCTCCTCCGTCCATGGGATTTGCCAGGCAAGAATACTGGAATGGGGTGCCATTGCCTTCTCCGAAGTGGGGGCTTAGGTCTGAAAAAACAAGTTTTGCTTGATCATAAGGCACTAAGTTTAAACTTTTAGCTGGAGCCCCAAATGGCCCTAAATTAATAGGAGTTTGTTACCCTGTGTGCTAATGTGTATATTAGGGGGTGGGGGAGTAGAGGGAAGCTTTGGGAAGATGCCCATACAAGGAACTAATTAGAATGCAAAATAGTGAAAATCTGCTAACTTGAGTGACAAACGAATTGATGAGAGGCAGAGGGAGGAGTTAATGATGGTTTGGGCTTAAGCAATTGAGGAAGTTTCCATGGGGAAGTGCAATATATCAGGGCCTTGAAGAATGAGTAGTTTTTGATAAATACAGACAAATTAACAATAGCAGTGACAGAAACTAAATTCTTTTCAATGTATCATCTCTTAAATCTCACAAAAGCTCTAAGAGGTACATTTAATTATTGTCCCTATTTATAAGTGAAGAAATTGAGGTAGATATTACTTGACCAATATCACACTTGAATGCAAGTGCACTTGAATTCAGACATTTTGCTTCAAGCAAATGTACTTTTTTAAAAAGAGAAGGGCAGTCTTGAAGGAGGAGAAGCCTTGAGCTAATAATAAATGAGTGGATTTTGGAGAAATTGCAAGGCTCTGTGTTGCCTAACTATAGGATGCTTGGGGAAACAAAGTTGAGTTAGATGGCAGAGCCTTGAACAGCATTTCAAGGATTTTTTTCTTCCAGGCAATGGGGAGACATTATGGGTTTTTGTGAAGAGGGGTAATGTGATTTGATTAGCAATTTTAGATAAGGCTGGAGGTGGCCTGAAGCATGGGTAGAAAAGGGAGAGATGAGCGGTCAGGGGAACAGTTGCCAAGCAACTGTGGTGCTGTGATGACAGATGAAAACCAAGATGAGGTTATTGGGAACCGGCAGGGGAAGATGTGGGAGACATTGTGGAAAGTGGAACTGGCTGGATACTGTAAATGCTTGTGTCTCAGAGTGACGAAAGAGAGTTTTAGTTTCCATTATTTGGAATATTTGTTGTTGTTGTTTAGTTGTTCAGTTGTTCAATGTCTGACTCTTTGAGACCCCATGGATTGCAGCATGCCATGCTTCCCTCTCCTTCACCATTTTCCAGAGTTTGCTCAAACTCATGTCCATTGAGTCGGTGCTGCCATCCAACCATCTCATCCTCTGTTGTCCCCTTCTCCTCCTGCTTTCAGTCTTTCCTAGTATCAGAGTCTTTTTCAATGAGTCAGCTCTTCATATCAGGTGGCCAAAGTGTTGGAACTTCAGCTTTAGCCAACAGTCCTTCCAGTGAATATTCAGGGTTGATCTCCTTTAGGATTCACTGGTTTGATCTTGCAGTCCAAGGGACTCTCAAGAGTTTTCTCCAACACCACAGTTCGAAGGCATCAATTCTTTGGTGCTCAACCTTCTTTATGGTTCAACTCTCACATTCATATATGACTACTGGAAAAACCATAGCTTTGACTAGACAGACCTTTGTCAGTAATGTAACATCTCTGTTTTTTAATATGCTATCTAGGTTGGTCATAGCTTTTCTTCCAAGGAGCAAGCATCTTTTAATTTCATGGTTGCAGTCAGCATCTGCAGTGATTTTGGAGCCAAAGAAAATAAAGTCTCTCATTGTTTCCATTGTTTCCCCATTTATTTGCCATGAAGTGATGGGACTGGATGCCATGATCTTAGTTTTCTGAATGTTGAGTTTTAAGCCAGCTTTTTCACTCTCCTCTTTCACTTTCATCAAGAGGCTCTTTAGTTCCTCTTCACTTTCTGCCATAAGGGTGGTGTCATCTGCATATCTGAGGTTATTGATACTTCGCCCAGCAATCTTGATTCCAGCTTGTGCTTCATCCAGCTTCGCATTTTGCATGATGTATGCTACATATAAATTAAATAAGTGGGGTGACAATATATAGCCTTGAGGTACTCCTTTCTCAATTTTGAACCAGAATATAGTGATGCATTTGATGCGATTGATCTAAGAAGTTCAGCAACAAGAACCTAAGAGGAAGACTGTGTATGAGCTTAGAAGCATGTTGAATTTGAGGGGCCATGTAATAGCCAGATAGAGATGTCCAGTAGGAATATGGAAAATCTTTGTCCAGGGCAAGGTAAGAAGATTGGGTGGGCACAACATAGATGTAGGAGCTAAAATCTTGGAACAGAAATAGGATAAAAGAGAGGAAGACATAGGCTAAATCTCTAAAGAATTCTCCATTTTGAAGAAGTAGGTGTATGAATAGTGTGTGTAGTCACTCAGTCTTGTCCAACTCTTTGCGACCCCATGGACTGTAGCCCACCAGGCTCCTCTGTCCATGGGATTCTCCAGGCAAGAATACTGGAGTGGGTGCCATTTCCTTCTCAGGGCATCTTCCTAACCGAGGGGTCAAACCTGGGTCTCCTGGATTTCAGGCAGGTTCTTTACCATCTGAGTCACCAGGGAAGCTGCACCATGATGAACAGAAACCAGTAGAGAAAGATTTAAAATACATGGTCAAGAAAGGCTTTCTCCAGATTATCCTGAATTCCAAAGGAGAGAGTTTCAGAAGGGAAAAATCATCATGAATGAGAGCCAGGTGTATAGAATACATTCTGAGAAAAGACCATTGGATCAAAACAGTGTTTCTCAAATCCCCTTGTGTCAGGGCACCTTTCCTCTTAAAAATTATTAAGGGTGTCATCTTGGTCATCTTGGGCTGCTATCACAAAATTCCATCAAACTTGGTGACTTAAACTATTGTAAAACTGTTTCTCACATTTCTGGAGGCTGTGAAATCCTGGACCAAGATGCCAGCCCATTTAGTTCCTATTCTTGTAGACAGACTGCTTTCATCTGGGTCCTCACATGGCAGAGAGAAAGAGGGTTCTGCACCCTCTTCCTTTTCTTATAGGAATACTAATCCCATCATAGGGACCCTACCTTCATGATCCCATTTAAATTTAATTATTTCCCACAGAAACCACTTCTGATACCATCACATCAAGAGTTAGGGCATCAGCATACAGATTTGGGGGTATAGAACAGAACCCCAAAGTTTCATTTATGTGGGTTTTATCTAATATTTGGCTATATTGGAAATGAAAATGAAGAAAAAAATTAATTACTTAAAAAATAATAACTCATTGCATGTTGCTGCAAAATAAATATGAAAAACAACTCTATTTTACAAAGCAAAATTAAGGAGAAAAATGGTATCCTTTTCCATATTTTGCACATCTCTTTTGTATCTGATTTAATAAAAGACAAATGGCTTTTCATAACTGCTTCTGCATTCAATCTGTTGCCATGTTACACGTTATGGAACCTTGGAAAATGCAGCTGTATGCTCAAGAGGGAATGAGAGTGACAAAGCACCCACCATCTTGTCCAGTTAGCCTTCTGCATCTCCAACCCAACAGCTCCATTTCAGGTTCTTGCTTGTTTCCCTTGTTGGATTTCATGCAATTTGTAATTATTTAACTTACTTTCCCTGAGTTTGTTTGTTTTTGTTTAGCTGGCCCTCTTTGACCGTAAATTCCACAAGGGGAGGGACTGCATCATAGCTCTGCCTTGTCCATCACCATTTCACAGTGACGCCCCTTCAGTATATGCTCAGTATTAAATGATCGAATGAATGAAATAAATGGACTAAAGCAAATACAGCTAAGGGAGAGTTGAGTATACCAGCTGGTGAGTGTCAGTGAGGAGGTTAGGAGTAGCTACAGGGGTGTTGAGAGAGGATTTTCCCGATGTTGTAGGATGGATAACAAGAATCCATCGCTGGACACAAAGTCCTGATGCCCCTCCGTTCATGCCATGGCTAAGTCTGTGTAAGGAGAGCACCAGGAGGGGAGGGCCGAGTCACAGAGGCATGGCAGAATGTTCATGGTGAGAAAGCCTGTCTCTCCTCTCCTTGTGATGGTGGATGAGCTGGGGCTGTTCCAATTGCCCTCCTAGGTCCAAGGAAACCACTCAGATCTGAGTGTGTTTGTAAGAAAGGAAGATCGGCCTCCAGCTCCCTGAGTGGATGCTTGCTTAGGAGCAACTTGCAGCAGCCATCGACACAGAGGAGAGTGTGCTGAGGGGGATTGGGGGAGAGCATGCCCTATGTCCCCAGGTGAAGGGAAGGGGTGTTCTTGAATCGGAGACTGATGCTGCTTCTCATCTGGAGACTTCTGAGTCTGACAGCCCCATGAAAGGAGTCTGGACAGGCACGATGAGAAGGAACTGGGACATAATTTCTTGGGGAAAAGGGAAAAATGGGTGAGGAATGCTTCTCACCACTCTGAGCCCCGCAGAGGCTTCCAGAGGGACGTCGGTGATTCATGTAACTCCACAGGAAGGAGCACAGAGGTTCAAGAGTCAGGTTAGGCTTGCACAGCCAGCTGAGAGGAGGAACCACCTGACTGTCGTGAGGAGGGGCTGGGGTGAAGCTGAACAATGCCCGAGAGAAACACACATATGCATACACACATACATACATTTGCAAACACACACATATACATACACACACATATACATACACACACACACACATATATATAACACATACACAAATGCACACATACACACACACGTTGTTTTGATCAAAAGCACCATACCGGTAGATGAAACCACACTGAAGCAGAGCAGAATGGGGGCACTGGTCTCCACCAACAGGCTGTCGGCTGAGGTGAACTCTTCTCCCTGCTTCTCCTCGCCCTGAACTCTGAAGGGACTGGCTTCAGAAGGGAGAGGTGGGGATGGATGAGATGACTTCCCCCATCCCCTTCAGGGGTACTTGAGGGAGAGGGAGCGCAAAGGGACTGATCTCACCTTCTTGACCAAGTTCTCTGAACCCTGATATGGAGAAGGTTTTGAATCCACGGTGGGATTGGAGTTTTAAACAGAGTTGGACTTTTAATCATTTCAAGTGGACAAAAAAAGATGACACGTATGAAATGTGAAGTGTGGTTGAATGCAGGAACTAAAGAAAAAGAAAACTGTTTTGTGTTAGTTTCTAGTTGAATTAAGATGCCTCAACGATCCACTTATAATTTGTTCACTTTCAGGTTGTATGGGCTTCTATGTGCCCTGTTGGCAGGGAAAATCCATGTTTTAGTAATCTTGCTTCTTGGCATCAATTAGTGGTGCCTTTCATGTAATGGAAAACCTGTAGGTACTTGTTATATTTAGTGTTCATTTCTGTTCCAGGAAGCCAAGAACACAGTAGACTCCGTGGGAGGGTAGTATGTATTCCTTTAGTCTTGACCTCCCTTAATAGCAGACCCATGCGTGACACAGTGAAAGGCAAACAGCCCTGATGACCAGTTCCCTATTAGTTTTATTCTTTATGCTTTTGAATATTTCCTTCTTCTGATGTAACAGTAAGAATAATCAGGTCAAAGAGAACAAGCAAGTGAGGTCAAGTTGGGAAACACGCACATGCCTGCTCATAGCACCATATTTTAAGAAAGGAAACTTATCAGGAGGATGGAAAGGCAAGTGGAGAGAGTGGGTGTAGAGTGGACTATTGACTGAGAAAGTCAGGGCTTGTTCTGTCTCTTTAGGTATAAAATGGGGACTATATTGTCCTTTTCATGAATTATACTACATGTTTAATAACCCAGAGGCTGTGTTTACAGATAAACTTGGCAGTGATAGTTTTAAAATAGCTTTCCTGTTGCTGGAAATCATCACAGACATGTTTAGATAAGAAGGGCTACAAATGATCTGGTAAACAGCTTTTCATTGTGATATTTCCAAAGCTCATGACCGATTAGGGAGGACTGATGCAATCTAACAGCCTCCTCTGAGCTCCAGAGCCCACGGAAAGATAAGCTCATAGTAGAATGGAAGAGTACTTAACCCCCTGGCTGAGGACAGGGGCTGAAGTGTTGGATTTTGGAGATATATTGACTGTTGCATAATGGGGGGAAATGACTGTGACCAGATCTCTCCTTCATTTTCTGCTTTCAGCACTAGAAGACTTGATACCAGCTTGGTTCATGCCTGAGTGAGGCAGACCCAGACAGTGGCGTCCTTTAAATCGAGCCAGAATTTAAAGTAAAGGCAAGAGAAGATATCATTGACTAGAAGCTATTTCATTTAGGACTAGGGTGGTCAGATAAAACAAAGATTCTTAGGAAAACTGGAACTTCAGGTAGACAACAAAAAAATGTTTAGTGTAAGTATGTCCCAGACAACATTTAGGACATACTTATACTAAAAAATGTTTATCTGAATTTAAATTGAACTGAATATCCTGTGTTTTTATTTGACAAATCTGACAACTCTACTTGGGAGTGAGTCTCATTAGTGAGAAGTTGTTTTTCTCTTTTCTTAATTCAAACCAGGATCTGGTAGAGAGTAACAGGAAAACTTACTTCAAAGATTTGGGTTAGTCCTGAAGAATTTCTGTGTATACCAAGCTGAGAACAGGCAGGTTTGCAGAAAGAGGGTGCCCCTGATTTTACTTTTATAGATGTAATTTTTTATTGTCATAAATATACATAACATAAACTTTACCATTTTACCCATTTTAAGTACACAATCCATTGGTATTACATGCATTCACATTACTACAACCATCATCACTATCCACCCCCAGAACTTTTCTTTCAACCCAGTCTAAAGCTCTGTACTCATTAAACAATAATGCTGTTTTCCACCCCCATCCCCACCCCGCCATCTCTGGCAACCACCATTCTACTTTCATCTCTCTCAGTGTGAGGATTTCAGAGGCCTCATATAATTGGAATAATATAATATTTGTCTTGTGTCTGACTTTATTTTGCTGGTGACTTCCCTGGTGGCTCAGATGGTAAAGCATCGGTCTACAATGCAGGAGACCTGGGTTTGATCCCTGGGTTGGGAAGATCCTCTGGAGAGGGAAATGGCAATCCACTCCAGTACTATTGCCTGGAAAATCCTATGGACAGAGGAGCCTGGTAGGCTACAGTCCATGGGGTTGCAAAACCATTCTACTTTCATCTCTCTCAGTGTGAGTATTTCAGAGGCCTCATATAATTGGAATAATATAATATTTGTCTTGTGTCTGACTTTATTTTATTTAGTGTAATGTCTTCAGGGTTCATCCATGTTGTAGCATGCATCCTTTTTAAGCTGAGTGGTGTTCCATTGTGTGCATGTATCAGATTTTATTTATCCAGTCATCTGCCAATGGACATTTAGGTTATTTCCATATTTTAGTTATTGTCACTCTGCTATGAAGTTTGGTGTACTAATATCTGTTCAAGTCCCTGCTTTCAATATTTTTAGCATCTCCCTAGAAGTGGCATTGCTGGCCCATGCAGTAGTTGTGTTTTTAATTTTCTGAGGAATCCCCATGCTGTCTTCTATAGCAGTTGCACCATCTTAGATCCCCACTAGCCATGTGTGGGAGAAGGAAATGGCAACCTACTCCAGTACTCTTGCCTAGAGAATCCCGTGGACAGAAGAGCCTGGTGGGTTGCTGTCCATGGGGTTACACAGAGTTGGACACAACAGAAGTGACTTAGCAGGCATTGGGGAAGGAAATGGCAACCCACTCCAGTGTTCTTGCCTGGAGAATCCCAGGGACAGAGGGACAGTGGGCTGCCGTTTATGGGGTCACACAGTCGGACACGACTGAAATGACTTAGCAGCAGCAGCAGCTGTGTGTGAGGGTCTAATTTCCCCACATTCCTGCCAATTCTTTTCTTTCTCTCCTCTCCCTCCTTCTCCCCGTTTTCTTCCTCTTTCTCCTTTTGCTAATAGCTGTCTTGATGTGTGTGTGTAGATGTAACTTTTTTCCCCACTATGCAACCCACTTCAGTACCTACAGCCTGGGGGCGCAGAGGCCAGGCAATAATTTGGGGTCATACTGTGCTCTGACTTTGGGTGCTTTGAGATAGACGTAATTTTTAAGGATGGTTTGTTATTTCTCCTATTTGTTTAAACAAGAATAGTTCATTCTTTCTTGCTCTGGAGTCACAGTGACTTTTGCCACTGACATAAAATTATATATTTATTGCACAAGATAGGTCTAAATGTTTGGGTACAGATTTCCCAGTGGGGCTTTTAAATTAGCTCAGGAAGTCCTATTAAAAGAGGAGTTCTAGAAACGTTTCAAACAATGATATTATAGCAGGACATGGCATGGATTTCTTTATGCAAGTTCTGGTTTGTTTGCTGAAACACAGGCTCACACTCAAATATAATGATTTTGTAGTCATATCTCATAGACCATACTGAGGGGTCTGGATAGACTCTGGGAATCTGGACCTAGACTCTTTCCCTGGATATAATTTCTCAAGATATTCTGAATTTTCAGTAGTAACATCCAGGATGGCAGTCAGAAAAGGAGTGGGCTGAATTCAAGGTTGAGATAGAATTTGCTTCTCTTAAGTCTAATTATTAACCACCTTTCAGAAAATAGAGGATGACTGTTCCTATGGCAACAAGAGCCTTAAAGCAAGAAAGCGTTCACGGCCTGACATTTTTAGCCAACTCTTTACTGATCCAGTTTGCTGGGGAGGAATCAAGACTCAGGGTCAAATGTAGCCCCTCAACAGAGAACTTCACCTCATAGCTCTCCTTTCCCCATAGTTCTTCAAAAGATATAAATCTGGGGCTGGCTATGTTGCTGGTCCCCCAGACTACTTCCCCAACATCCTGGTGTGTGTGTGCTTCTGTATCTATTCATATTCTATCTGCCTTACTCATTTCTCTGTAAATCCAGATTCATTTTCTTCACAGTTGTCAATGAATCATTCAAAATGTCCTTTTAGCTCAGAATTGAATAATGCCTTAGGGATAAAGCAGATTCTGTTGTTAAATGTCTCCTGAACAGGACTTTTGGACTGCTTGTTAAGTGCAGGCCACATTTTCTTAGCTGTTTTTCTTTTACCAATATTTTTCATGGATGTTTTTCACTCTTCCGAATTTGTTAGTTTTGTTTTTATTGGTACTAATAGCACTTCTAATGGTTGTTTCTTTACTTATAAGTGAACAATCTGAGTGGCCTGCTTGCAGGTTCCCCAGTTCCACATACCATGTTATTTTTAGTTCCTTCAGCCTTACTCAATCAATGTAATCTTAAATTACATATGGGGTGGGACTCATCATTTGCTTTTACTGTGAATGCCACAAACAGACAATGATATGAGTAATTGAACACTCAGCATACATGGACATGTTTTTACTGTTGAATGAAGCAGACTTTATGCCTGAAATAATCTTCTGTTTCAGGGCTAGGCCTAACAGGCCCTCACTCAGTAAGTACCGTCAATGGTGCAGGGCCATCATAAATGATTGTCAGTGACCCTATGTTTATCCAGAAATGTTAATCATGAGTTTTTTTCCCCTGAAACCATGTACATATGAAAGTTGATATGTGCAAAATGAAATGCATGTAACATCTTTCTCTCTTTCCCTTTCTCCCTGCCTTCCATAACACATACATGCTCCAGAAGCACTTTCTTTTCTGATAAAGGCAAAGATCTTGAGTTCGACTTTTCAGATGTCAGGTTTTTCTTGACCAGAGTAGTAGGAAAGAAAGCCTGAAGCCCTAATCTTGTGCCCAGTTGAGGGATGGGAACACGTCACACAGTGTCTCCCCTCACCTCCATTCTAAACTCTCATGGTTTTGTCTCAAAGACAAGACTGAAATTTTAAAGTGAACAGAATGGAATCTTAAAACACAGACATAAATCCATTTTAATGATTGTATGTGATGGAAATCAGCCCGGAGTATCATTTCAGGAACATACTGACCAGCAGGAGATGGTTTAACAATGAAGTTGGTAGGAGTTGCTGGAAACAGATTGTACCATATTTACATCTAAAACATTGAGACTGTTTACCAATCTCTTTACATTTCTTTTTCTGGTTCACCATCCCGCACCTGAAAAATCTCTTAGTGGAACATCTGGTTATCTGTTATTGGCCCACCAACCCTGAAAGACTAACCCCCGTGCTTGCAGAACAGTGAGCCATGGAAATGCTGTGATAAAGCATTGCTGATATGGTAACAGCCTCCGATTCTGAGAAACAAATCTCAACTTATTATGCTTGCCAAGCCAGAGAGCCCTGACTTTAGGAGTGCAGGCTCCCCGAGTAGTGTTGAGCAGAGCTTCTATATGCTGCTAGGAAAGCACAGACGATTCTAATTAGCAGAAGTGGCGACAAGAATACTGCCTGACTTCTAGACCAGAGCGGGGTTGCCTTAACACACTCAGCATTCCATCTGTCTTAGGTTAAAACGGGTTTATTTTGGCCTGGAAGTTCCTGATTTGATTTCAAACAGTAAGGTTTCTCAGTACGATATCCTTGATCCTGATATGATCAGGATGATTTAAAGAGCAAGATTCGTAAGGTTATGTCCTACATGTTCGCTGGCAGAGCTGTTCTATAGTTTTATTCAGTGGGGGTTGGTGTGCAGGAAAGGCAGAGGGAGCCAGCAGCCGTGGGTGGTGGTACAAAGTAGAGGAAAACGTGTTGAAAATAGATCCTGGATCCTGGCCACATAGAAGTGCTTGTGCAGAAGGGCAGAGGGGGAAGGCCTGTTCTACCTGAGCGCAGGGAGGTCTGTTGGACCTGCACTGCAATCCCCAGGCTTAGCCGGGTACCCCGCACAGAGCCAGTACTCTGTAAATGTTTGCTGAATGAATTCATGGTGGAGGAAGATGAAGAAAACAGTTACAGGAGAACAACTTCAGACAGTCTCCCTGAGACTGTGGCTGGGAGAAGTAGATGAGCACTCGGGTTCCCTGGCCCCCAGTAATTCCAGGGGCAAATCCACTGCCCCTTTGCCTCCAGCACAGTCTCACCAAGTGGTGACTGAGAGCAGCTCCAGCTTGGCTCTCATGATGGAGTAGGGGTGAGGAGTGGAGAGAGGCCCACTCCCCTGGGGGTTGGTAGAAAATGAGTGAAAACAACCCCCTCCTCGCTTTCAGAGCTGCAGTGAGACAGTTCTCTTTTCAAGCAGAAAATGGGCCAAATGACTTCTTTGACCTCATGGCTTGTTGTAAAACGCTTAAGTATTGTAGAAGTGTGCTACCTAGAAATGAATCTTCCCCCTTCGTCCCTGCTTTAATCCCACTCCCCTTCCCGTGAATCACTACTGCTACAGTTTGGTGTGAATGCACCTACACAGTTCCCTGAGCAGGCAGGCTTAGACACCCATGCAGAAGCAAACACACGCACAGTGACATCCATGCAGAATTAGAATGGATACACAACTGGGACTTTGCTATCATACTGCCATTGATTGGAAGTTGCAGCACACTGGTCCTGGTTCCCCTCTTTAGTGGAACCTTCCCCTGGGTTTCTTAATGGGACTCTCTGTGGATTTTCTGGGGAGAACAACTTAAACGACTTCTATATTCTCACTGAAATGCTCAGGAGAGCAGTGTAGGGGCATCAGAAATGTCACTGGAAGGGGGAGCTATTGATGTGCATTTAGCTGAAATGAAGTGCAGAGTTTTTGATTTGAGTAGTTTGTAGTATAGCAAGCTTAAGAATCGGAGAAGGCAATGGCACCCCACTCCAGTACTCTTGCCTGGAAAATCCCATGGACGGAGGAGCCTGGAGGGCTGCAGTCCATGGGGTCGCTGAGGGTCGGACACGACTGAGCGACTTCACTTCCACTTTTCACTTTCATGCATTGGAGAAGGAAATGGCAACCCACTCCAGTGTTCTTGCCTGGAGAATCCCAGGGACGGGGGAGCCTGGTGGGCTGCTGTCTGTGTGGTCGCAGAGTCGGACACGACTGAAGTGACTTAGTACTAGTAAGTTTAAGAATTTGGGTTCCAAACGAACTTATGATTACCGGGGGGGAAGGATGAGGGGAAGGGATAGTTAGGGAGTTTGGGATGGACATGTACAAGCTGCTGTATTTAAGATGGATAACCAACAAGGACCTACTGTATAGCACCGGGAACCCTGCTCACTGTTACATGTCAGTCTTGTTGGGATGGGAGTTTAGGGGAGAATGGATACATGTATATCTATGGCTGAGTCCCTTCGCTGTTGAAACTATCACAGCATTGTTAATTGGCTACACTCCAGTATAAAATAAAAAATTAAAAAAAAAGAATTTGGGTCTCCAAAATTTGATTTGAAATAAGGGTTTCACACTAATTAACTATATGTTATATTATGTTAAGTCGCTCAGTCGTGTCCAACTCTTTGCGACCCCATGGACTGTAGCCCACCAGGCTCCTCCACCCATGGCATCTCCAGGCAAGAATACTGGAGTGGGTTGCCATTTCCTTCTCCAGGGGATCTTCCCTACTCAGGGATCGAACCCAGGTCTCCCACATTGCAGGCAGACGCTTTAACCTCTGAGCCACCAGGGAAGCCCAATTAACTATATGACCTTGGGAAAATTACTCAACCATTTAAAACCTAGTTTACCTCATTTGTGAAAGAAGAATATAATTGTCCCTATTGTGTAAGATGGTTTGGAAGACTTAACTGGCTTGCAAAGTGCTTATCACATTGAAGGCATGTGGTTGACGACTCAATTGAGTTAGACTTTATCATATTTTCAGTGTCACTTTTGAACACTCATATTTCTTGTCCATCTGAAAACTACTTTTCTAAAAATTTCACTTGCCTTTATTTTTAATTCTGGGCTCATGCCCATTTTCTTTTCAATCTATCATATCTGCTTTAGCATGCCAAGCCTCCTACACAGCATTTTGGAAGTGAATGAAGAACAAATCCAAGTGTTTCACTCATAGCTTCTTGGGCGTCCCTTAGATTGAGTTATGGCTGATTATTTCTTGTCTTTTTTAAAAAAATCATCGTCTTTTGGTTCTTTAATGGCATAACTTTCCAATTGGTTTTTGGTGTCAAAGAATTAAGAGCTCCCTGTGTTTGAACCCATGAAGATTTGGCTGCTTTTGTGTTAGCTAACTCGACTCTATCAACCCACGGAGGATTGACATATGTTAATTTGGTATTAATCATATTATATCTCCATTGTCCATCTGTTTCACTGATTGATCTATTTATTGTTGAACATCACAGTGTGCCAGGAATTTGACTATGTTTCAGGGATGTGGTGTAGATGCAATGGAGATGGCCCCTCCTTTCATGGAGCATAGGGTCTAGCCGGGACTGGACACATTAATGATAAATCACTAATGCAGTAGTGCCCTGAAGGGGGCTGCAGAAGGCTGTGGGGTCTCCTAAACTAGCCTGAGAGAGGGGCTTAGGAGGACCTCCCTTGAAGGAAGTGATACTGATGTGAAATCTGATAAAGTGGCTCCAGTGAGAAGCAGGTGAACATTCCAGGAGAAACAGCACCATATTCAAAGACCTGGACATGGGAAAAATCTTGCAGCATTTGAGGAACTGGAGTAAAACTAATGATTGGAGAGGAAAGAGCAAGGGTCTTGAGTGCTGAGGTGGGACTTCAACCTTATGAAGGATTCATTCTTTTTAGGAGCTTCTTTGATGTCTTTCTGATGTTAAGTGGTTACATAGTCTAGACAGTTGCTAAGTTCAGCGATGATAGTGTATTGTATTTGGAACCTCATTAAACAGCAATATTTTATTGTTCTTTGGTGATTAATGAAATCTTGTCTCTGGCCAAGTAAACAGATTCTTAGCACAGTGTGTTTTAAATCAAGTCAAGAAGACAAAAATACAAGTGCTGGTGAATATCTCAAGTTAATCCGTAGATAGAAGAACATGGAGCCAGAGCATGTTTCGTTTGTTTGAGCAGTCTCATCTGCTCTTTGTTAGTTTTCCTGTCTCTTCCACTTTCAACTTTTTTAGTTTTGTCTAAATGTTGTCAAACAGGGCAAACCAAAAGTCCAACAATAGATATTGCTTCAAAGCTGTGGAACTCATGGCAACCTCAGTGCTTCAGTAGTTAAACTTTTCCTTTCAATTCCTGTAGTTATAATTATCTCTAGTGTCAGCAAGGGTGGTGAGGAGTCACAGTTTCCAAGACCCAACTCTCAAGGAGTGTGAAACTAGGATACTACATAAAAAGGGATTCTAGACTTTTATTTATACATATATACATTTTTTTTTACAGCTGCAGAAATCAGCTCATTCTATATGTGAAAAAGGGAAATTACCAGTAAGAAATAATAAGCTCCATTTATCCCTTGACAAAAATTTATATTGTTTGTGCTTATCCCTTCTAGGGGATGAGAACTCTTATCTTTGGACTTTTAGAAGGATGGGCAAACATATTAGACTTTTTGTGTAAGTGTTATAATAACTAGCACCTTTAAATTCAGAACATTTTGCTGCTGATACCCATCTAAGAAGTACTTCCCCAAGAGGGGCTTCAAATCTGCCTGCTCTGGAATTATCCATAGCACTTAATTAGAAAATAAGATTTCCTGACCCCACAATGAAACTATCAAATCCTAATCTATAGAGCAGGGAGAGGAGGAATTGGATAAAGCCTGGCCTTCTATTTTATGTAGAATTTAAAAACTTATTAGCTAAAACTCCTAAACCTTAAGAATAAAGTGACGTAGAAAATCAATAAACATAAGATATATTTATATTTTGGGCTTCCCTTGTAGCTCAGTTGGTAAAGAATCTGCCTGCAATGCAGGAGACCCGAGTTCGATCCCTGGGTCTGGATGATCCACTGGAGAAGGAAGGGGCAACCCATCCAAGCATTCTTGCCTGGAAAATCCCAAAGACAGAGGAGTCTCACAGAGTCAGACATGACTTAGTGACCAAACCGCCAACCACCACCACCATATTTATAAAAATATAATACTCTATAGAATATCTGATATACATTTTAAATTTTAATCTACTCATCATACCTAAAGAGATTAACCTATGGATTTTTTTGATCTTATTTAAAAAGCAGAACAATTGTTTATTTTCTCATTTTCCTTGTTATTATGGCTTGTATGCCTTCTTAGATATACCTATAACTTAAAAGTGAACATTTAATTTCAAAATACATGGGGTTTTAAAAGTATCCTTGATATTAATTTTTATTTTAATATTATCATTTAAATACTTTCTTCCCTGCAATCACCCTCTGTGTTTTTTTCAGTCTTCTGACTTTATTGAGGCTTTTCAATGGCTTAGTCAAAGATCTCTCTTGGTAAATGTCACACTGAACTTGAAAATATGTGGGTTATTTTCAAATATCTTTTGATATTGATTTCTAACATAATTCCATAGTGGTAAGAGAACAGACTCTGTATGATTTCAATACCTCTAGACCATAAAATTTTTGCACCTGTTTTATATTCCTGGATGTGTATTCCAGTGTTTCCTAATTTATAGTCTATGGTAACTTGAAGTAGTATCCTGAGGTTGTGTGAAAACTGTATAAGTCTTAATTATGTTGAATTGGTTCACAGTGCTTTTCAGGTCTACAATATCCTACTTTCCTGTCTATTCATTCTATTAATTTTTGAGAGTTTGATATTGAAACTCCAACTAAAAATCTTATTTTGTCTACTTAAAAAACAATTGCAATCTATAGTGGAACTACATGTAACTTTGTTCTGTGTTTTCCAAGTCTCCTATAAATGTGTTATCATGCTTTCATAATTTAAAAATAAAATAATAAAAGGAATAAAAACCAGAATTTTTTTTTTTTCTTAGCAAGAAAACTACTGGTTCCCAGTTGCCCAGTCCCATTCTTCTTAGGGAATCACAATTCTCCTTCCAGCCCAGATTTCTCAGTGAATTTTCCAGTATGTGTATAGCTCTCACTCTAGATATTTCAAGACATTTGACAGCTTTGTAACTTGTGTATTCATAGGCTTCTTTTCCTAATATTTACACTATTTTGGAGGAGGGGTCAGATAGACACAACCAGAAAGTTAAGTCCCTTGGACAGCAAGGAGATCCAACCAGTCAATCCCAAAGGAAATCAATCCTGAATATTCATTGGAAGGACTGATGCTGAAGCTCCAATACTTTGGCCATCTGATGCAAACAGCCAACTCATTGGAAAAGACCCTGATGAGGGGAAAGATTGAGGACAGGAGGAGAAGGAGGCAACAGAGGATGAGATGATTGGATGGCATCACCAACTCAATGGACATGAGTTTGAGCAAACTCCAGGAGATGGTGAAGGACAGGGAAACCTGGCGTGCTGCATCTATGGGATCACAGAGTCAAACATACAAGGAGATCCAACCAGTCAATCCCAAAGGAAATCAATCCTGAATATTCATTGGAAGGACTGATGCTGAAGCTCCAATACTTTGGCCATCTGATGCAAACAGCCAACTCATTGGAAAAGACCCTGATGAGGGGAAAGATTGAGGACAGGAGGAGAAGGAGGCAACAGAGGATGAGATGATTGGATGGCATCACCAACTCAATGGACATGAGTTTGAGCAAACTCCAGGAGATGGTGAAGGACAGGGAAACCTGGCGTGCTGCATCTATGGGATCACAGAGTCAAACATGACTGAGCGACTGAACAGCAAGAAAGTTTTGAGCAATGAGAAAACCTTCACTGAAGAAGTGAATTTTGGTCAAAGAAGGATTCCCAGAGCACAGCATATGCTTGGGAATCCAGGAAAGCATGCTCCCAGGACACCAGAAAGTGTTGAGATATATTAGAATCAAAATGAGTGACAGGTGATCCAAATAGATAGGAATGCAGTAGAGAGCCTAGATTTTGATGAGAGAGCAGAGGGATAATATATAAATAAAGGGTGAGAAAATGATTGTAGGAAAATGAGCTAGGAGAAAGCCCACTTTGGCTGAATTTAAAATAGACCAGAGGGAAACATGGGCTTCCCTCAGGGCTAAGTTGGTAAAGAATCTGTCTGCATGGCAGGAGACCTGGCTTCGATCCCTAGGTCTGGAAGATCCTTTGGAAAAGGAAACGGCAACCCACTCCACTATTCTTGCCTGGAAAATCTCATGGACAGAGGAGCCTGGCAGGCTACAGTCCATGGGGTTGCAAGAGTCAGACATGACTTAGGGACTAAACCACCACCAGAGGGAAACATGGTGTGAAAAGTAGCCTGACTGAATGATATCTTGTGTGGGGGTAGGGGGCTAACAGAGGGAGGGTAGATTTCAGAGAGCGGAAGGGCCTTAGTACAAGGTAAAAAATGATTCTTAATTAATAATGACTAGTGGGATTCTTAGCGTAGGTGCTGTGGTGGATAATTACAGGAAAAAAAACTATATGGTTATTTTTTCATCCTTCCTAAACGCTAGCCGTCATAAGAAATAGCGTTTTGAGAGTTAGATGAAGAATTTGTGCATGGCTACCACCTTCTTAGGCTCAGCTAAATATTTAGACTCACTTGATGATCACAGGCCACCTTTGGCACCCCCCACCCTCATCTGTTCAGAGTGCCAGCTGCTCCTTGGCCGGTGGAGGGAGGTTCTTGCAGTTGTCTTCACTGGTGTCCACAGAGCTGTTCAGGAGCCACTCTCTTGGTAAACAACCCTGATTTAGAAGCCTTTTGTCCCACAGGGTCAGACTTTATTTTTTTGGGCTCCAAATTCACTGCAGATGGTGATTGCAGCCATGAAATTAAGATACTTACTCCTTGGAAGGAAAGTTATGACCAACCTAGATAGCATATTCAAAAGCAGAGATATTACCTTGCCAACAAAGGTCCATCTAGTCAAGGCTATGGTTTTTCCAGTGGTCATGTATGGATGTGAGAGTTGGACTGTGAAGAAAGCTGAGCACCGAAGAATTGACGCTTTTGAACTGTGGTGTTGGAGAAGACCCTTGCAAGTCCCTTGGACTGCAAGGAGTTCCAACCAGTCCATCCTAAAGGAGATCAGTCCTGGGTGTTCATTGGAAGGACTGATGCTGAGACTGAAACTCCAGTACTTTGGCCACCTCATGTGAAGAGTTGACTCACTGGAAAAGACCCTGATGCTGGGAGGGATTGGGGGCAGGAGGAGAAGGGGATGACAGAGGATGAGATGGCTGGATGACATCACTGACTCAATGCACATGAGTTTGAGTGAACTCCAGGAGTTGGTGATGGACAGGGAGGCCTGGCAAGCTGCAATTCATGCAGTCGCAAAGTGTTGGACACGACTGAGCGACTGAACTGAACTGAACTGCAGGAGCCAGTACCTCATTTTTTTTTTTTCAATTGGAGTATAATTGCTTTACAATATTATGTTAGCTCCTGTTGTACAATGAAGTGAATCAGCTACATGTATACATATATCCCCTCCTTCTTGAACCTCCCTTCCAAGCCAGTTTCTCTTATAACAATTCCCATTACCTGTTCGTTCCTAGGTGTACCCAGTCCAGATGCGACTTACCAACCAGAAGTCATTTTTATCATCATGAGTGTGTCCTGGCAACAGATTTGGCCCTGTTGTAAGCAGGTCAGCCAGGTGATAAAGTTGTTGAAAGTCATGCAAAGTTAACTGAGAGTCATACTCTCACTTGGAAAGAAGAATGTTTCTATTAACCCTGTATCCCAGGGACAGGGGAGCCTGGTGGGCTGCCGTCTATGGGGTCAACTGAAGTGACTTAGCAGCAGCAGCAGCAGCCACAGGTACTAAACAGGGATCCAAAGGAAAACATTTTAACAGGAGTGGACTCCTGTTAAAATGAGGACTGGAGTGGACTCCTCCACTGGAGGAATATTAAAAATACTGGAGTGAACTCCTGTTAAAATGCGTCACTGGGGACTTTTCTGGTGGTTCAGTGGCTAAAACACTTCAATCCCAATGCAGGGGGCCTGGGTTCAATCCCTGGTCAGGGAACTAGATTCTGCATGCAGCAACTAACAGTGTAAACAAACAAACAAACAAAAAAGAGTCATTGGCGGGGGTGGGGGTGGGGGTGGTTTGGAGTTGACTGGCCTAGCACAGCTGTGTTAAATAAATGTTGATATGGGCATTATCACTGTAAGAAGAATTATCCATCTCATCTTTGCCTTCTATCTGGGACTTTGATCTCCCCTTTGTTACTGGACTAACCTAGTTGACTCAACATTTCAGCTTGGATGTTACCTCTTCCAGGAAGCCTTATCTAACATGCCCCTCAATCTGGGTTAGGAACCTCTTTTGTATACTTCAGTACCACCCTTATAATTCTACACTTTATGTTCATCTCTCCTGCACTTCTAAGCAGTTGTTCATGTCTTCCCAGAACTGAACATAGTTCCTAGCACATGATAGATGCTCAATAAATAATTATTGAATTTAATAAAGCCCACTAGGGCTGGGTTGGTAAAGAAAGATTATGGAAGTTCAAAGGGATTCTTGGAAATACTAAAGTGTGTGTGTGTGTGTGTGTGTGTGTGTGTGTGTGTGTGTACATGTGCCCCCATGTGCAGGAAGAGAGAAAATGAAGAAACAGAACATCAGTGAAATCAGTTGTGCTTTTTCATTTGGGTCCTTCTTTGATATTCTTTCAGAGGCTAAGATATAAATTATATTTTCAATTATTTTTGATTGTCATGTTATCAGTGAGAATTTTACTGACCTATTTAAATTGAATCTCACCTGTAACCCAGCAGTTCTATTCCCTTTCCAGCTTTACCATAGCAGTTACTTAGTGTTTATTTATCCAGTCCCCTCCCACAAGAATGTAAACTCTGTAGGGGAAGGAAATTTTATTTATTTCCTGCTGTACTCCTGTCACTTAGAATGGGCTTAGCATGTAGTAGGCACCAACAAGTACATAATAAATGAATATTGATGGGAATGGTTTTATTTGAATGCAAGCCTATGATAAGATTAAATGATATGGACCTTAGAGGTTTGTAATTTACAGAAGGGATGTCCTAATTTCTATGAGCTTTATATCAATGTAATAGATACCAAATTTGACATCTTCAACAGATGAAATTTGCTCTAGGATGTCTAACCTGAAAATATAACAAAAATATATACATTAATGTTGCATAGTGCAGTTAAGTCAAACTAATATAAATAAAATGCAACGCAGGCACCTATAGAACAGCTGTCTCCCTTCCTAGGTTGAGCTGGTTTCTGGCAACTGGGGAATGGCCCATGGTCTGTGGTCTAGAAAGGCCTTCTTTCAAATGAAGCTGTAACTCTGCTTAGCATGCTCCATGGTGCTCTCCTGGCCCATGCGTCTCTGACCAGTCACTACTCCTCAACTTACGTGGGTCATGTGATACAAACAGGGAAACGTGCACTTCTGAGACCAAAGTGCTGAAATTTGCATTTCCAATGGTCACACCATCCTTCACACTCCCCACCAGGTCTGTGTAGCTAGGCTACATTCTCTTTAGATACTCCTCATAAAATCCTGTTATGTGGGTTCCCACTTCCCTGATTTTTAGATAAGCTTGTAACAAGAATATAAAGGGAAACCTACCACAAAAATTATTTTCTCTTTGAATAAATATTTTGATAATGAAAACTGAAAGCGTTAGTCGCTCAGTCGAGTCTGACTCTTTGTGACTCCGTGAACTATATAGCCCACCAGGTTCCTCTGTCCATGGAATTTTCTAGGCAAGAATACTGGAGTGGGTTGCCATTCCCTTCTCCAGGGGATCTTCCCAACCCAGGGATTGACCCTGAGTCTCCTTCATTGCAGGCAGACTGTTTACTGGCTGAGCCACCTGTGATTATGGTGAAATTTTTAAAAACAAAAGTACGAACTATAGAGGGACTATGGTTTTATGTGTATAGTTTCTACTATCTTGAAGTGAACTCCTCTCTCTTAGTGTTAGAAAACACTTCGAGATTTTTCATTGAGATAGTTGGTTTTCAGAAACATGGAGAATAGAGAGAATTTTTGGAGAAATCTAAGTTCGATGTACAGGCCGCTTCTGACCTATTATTTGCGTTCTGTTGAATTTCTGTTTTAGGCGGGACAGTCCCACTGCAGGCCTTCTGCACTTTCCCCCATGACACCATCTGTGGTCTTTCTTCGCGGCTTCAGGGTTTTGCTTTCTCCCTCTCCTTTGTTCACAGAGCATTTGTTGAGTGACGCCCATACTGGCCACCGACGTTACGTGACTGTCATCTTCTGATCCGAGGGCTCAGAGGTTGTTGGCGGGGAGACTTGGCATGTGCACTTGCCCTTGTTGCTAAGTTCGCATCAGGCGCCGGCCTCACACTGATATTTTGTGCACATGACACAGGTCTGTTACTCCTCCTGGAGGAGAGCTAATTAAGATAGGGTGGTCAGCTGAGAGAACCCTCCTCTGATTGGTCGCCGCCCACAGTTGCTGGGGGATACACATGGCGGAATTCCAGGGGGCGCTGGGGCTGTGCCTGACAGTGGCTGGGCTCTCCCAGAGCTAGGCTTGGAGATGAAAATGTAAACTGTGCATTTGGGAAGTACAGAGGATACCAGTAGGGAAGCAGGGAACGATACAGAGAAAAGTAGGTGATAACATAGGGTGTACTACTCTGCCTGCTACCACAGCGGACAACTGAAGCTTCATCCTGTGGAGAATCCTGGGCAATGGTGCAAACACACGCCTTGGAATGATCCCATCTTGGGGTCAGGGAACTGGGAGCTTTGTATAGCAGTTCCCTACAGTCGTTGGTCGAAGGTCTTAATTCTGTGGCCCTATGGTCTGCTACATGTGGGCAGTCAGGATTTCTGGGAAAAAAGGTCCCTGGAGTCAAGAGATACAGATACTGGCATCTGAATGTCAGTTGAGTGCAAACATCCATGGTGTGTGGGGGGGTGGGGGGTGGTCAGTGAGGTGTATGGGGTTCAGTGAGGCATATATAGCATCTCTACCAGCAACCTTGCTTTCTGGGTCTGGAAATGACATCACAAAGCAACTCTCTTTTCTCTCCTTTGAAAAATGAGGATGCAACTCTTAATCTGATGTTGATGGAAACAGCAGACCTGCCAGGTGAAAAGGCAGAGTGATTAAGTGCTGTTGGGAGTTTAATACTTCCTGGGTTTAAATCCCATCTTTGGCCCTTGTATAGCCTACCTGTCAAGTTCTGTAACCTCTCTATGCTTCATTTCCTCATTTACAGGATTGGCACAATAAAGTGCCTGTGAAGATTAAATTAGACAATATAAACAAAACACTTAAACATACAAGACTGTTGACATCAGAGATGAATATGTGAGTCTGCCCTCATAGAGTTTAAATTTTAATAGGGAAAATACTGGAGCAGCAATCATATTACTTTAACAAAACATGATAAAATTTAGGACAGTGGTAGGCACAAAGTATTTTGAAATCACTTGGTGCACTCTGAGGAATCAGAAAGGCTTCCTGAGAGAGGTGAGGACTAAACTCCCAGACAAGAGGGACTGGATGAAGAGAGACCTGCTAGGTGAAGGGGATCGTTTGTTCCATGTGGAGGAAAGTATACCCCACTCACCTTTTCCTCAAATTTGAGTTGTGTGGGATGCAGAGACTGAGGAGTGAGCTTAGGCCAGTCTTCAAAAGCATTAGCATGTAACAACCTATGTGACTGCCCACAATTCCTTCATCCCCTTCCAAGACCCCAGCTCCCCTTCTGGGCTATGAGGGACCCTGCGTAGTGAATAGGGCTATGGCTCTATCCAAGCAGGCACCTTCAGAAGCTTTGGTTTTGTGGGCAGAGTCTGTGGCTGGTGGTATGGCTGCTCCATCCCATGATTTAGAGGGTTTGTGTGGAGAGTGCCTGCTCCCTCCCTTGCTTCCCATCTGGAGTTCTCAGCTCTTTACCAAATTTCTCTCAGCTCCTGGGTATAGAGGCTGCCCAGCCTGGTCCCAGATGGACTGTGCTTTAGAGTTTGGCTTTTTCGGATGCATTGTCCAACGCAGGCTTGTGGTGTGTTCTTGCTCATGTGGTTTCCATCAGTGCCTGCTGGGATGCGGCTGGCAAACCCTCAGCCTGCACTCAGGATAGAAGACAATGGGAGCCCCTCTCAGGGCTGCCCCAGCGTGTTGAAGGACCATGCTTTCTGGGTCTTCGGTCTCAGATGTGGTCTTTAATGCATGATTTGCTCTCAGATCTAGGCTTCTGATATTTGAGAGGTAAGTACAGCTTTTAAAACATCACATCAGAGGATGTAACTTTCAGCTCTGTGATCTCCCTTTCCACTGGATTGCTCCTTAGAGAAGGCTGACAAGAGGCTGGATAATTTAGTTTAAAGGGAGGATGTTAATATAGTTGCTTCTCTACCTCAGAGGACCAAGATAGCAAAATGAGTTTTAATGAAAATTAGCTGGTCAAAAGCCCCACAGAAATCACCGAGTTTTTCTACCTCAGTTGGCTATTGGTAAGGAAGCCACCTGCCCTCATCAGGTCATTTCTCTCTCTAGTCATTTGGGTCCATCATATCGGAGAGAAGGAATCAAACTACTTATCAGTTAGGACTTAGTTCTCAGTTAAATTTAGGTTCAGTTAAAGCAGTAGTAAAATCAAAACAACACTAGCTTCAACAAGGCAGAGGTTTGCTCTTTCATCGAACTCTGATGTTTCTTCCCCATATTGATGTCGGGTTGTAGGCTGCCCTGGATGGCATGGCTGCTTCATGCCACACGGTCTGTGGGCCCCAGGTTTCTTCTGTGTGTGACTCTGCTATGCAGGATCTCCATGCCCAGGGTTACCTCATGGTCCAAGATGGCTGCTCCTGTTCCTGCCATTATCTCCATAGTGTAGCTAGTAGAGCAGAGAAAAGTATAAAATACTACCTGGTACCTCTCACAGGTCCTTCCTGGAAGCTGCATATGCCTTAAATACCATTGGAAAAAAAATCATGGTTTGGTCATACCTAGCTACAGGAATATGCCTGTAATACATGAGGCTGGGGTTTAACCCTTGGGTTGAGAAGATACCCTAGAGAAAGGAATGGCTACCCACTCCAGTATTCTTGTCTGGAGAATTCCAGGGACAGAGGAGCCTGGCAGGCTACAGCCTATGGGGTTGCGAAGAGTCAGACGTGACTGAGTGACTAATACTTGCAACTACGAGGAAATCTATATTTCAGGGTAGAATATGATAGTGGAATATAATGCCCAGCCGAAATTAGAGGGTTCTATTACTCAATGAATAAAGAGAGAGATGATATTAAGGTGCAATTGGTAGTTTCTATCAATAACTGGACTGGATTCTTTGCAGTAGTTTGTGATCTTGGGCATAGAACTACAAGTTTTTGAACCTCAGTTTTCTTATCTGGAAAATCATAGGAGTAATATTTACTTCATTGAGGTTTTGAAAGGATAAAACAAAATTAAATGATGTAATGTTTGTCATTATTGAAGTGCAGAATGAAGCAGGGCAAAGGCTGACAGAGTTTTGTCAAGAGAACATGCTGGTCATAACAAATACACTTTTACAACAACCCAAGAAACGACGCTACACATGGACATCACCAGATGGTCCAGACCCAAATCAGATTTATTATGTTCTTTGCAGCCAAAGATGAAGAAGTTCTATAGTCAGCAAAAACCAAGACCTGGAGCTGACTGTAGCTCAGATCATCAGCTCCTTATTGCAAAATTCAGGCTAAAATTGAAGAAAGTAGGGAAAACCTACTAGGCCTAGGGAAAACCACTATGCCATTCAAATGTGACCTAAATAAAATCCCTTATGATTATACAGTGGAGGTGATAAATAGATTCAAAGGATTAGATCTAGTAGACAGAGTGCCTGAACAACTATGAATGCAAGTCCATACCATTGTATGGGAGGCAGTAACCAAAGCAATCTCAAAGAAAAAGAAATGCAAGAAGGCAAAGTAGTTGTCTGAGGAGGCTTTACAAATAGCTGAGGAAAGAAGAGAAGTAAAAAACAAGGGAAAAAGGGAAAGATATACCCAACTGAATGCAGAGTTCCAGAAAACAGCAAGGAGAGACAAGAAAGGCTTCTTAGACGAACAGTGCAAAGAAATAGAGGATAATAATGGGAAAAATAAGACTAGAGATTGTTCAAGAAAATTGGAGATATCAAGGGAACATTTCATGCAAGGATGGGCACAATAAAGGACAGAAATGGTAAGGATCTAACAGAAACCGAAGAGATTAAGAAGAGGTGGCAAAAATATACAAGTTGTTCTTGTATAGAAGAACTATACAGAAAAGATCTTAATGACCTGGACAATCACTCACCGAGAGCCAGGCATCTTGAAGTGTGAAGTCAAGTGGGCCTTAGGAAGCATAACTACGAACAAAGATAGTGGAAGTGATACAATTCCAGCTGAGCTATTTCAAATCCTAAAAGATGTATGCAATTAAAGTGCTGCACTCAATATGTCAGCAAACTTGGAAAACTCAGCAATGGCCACAGGACTGGAAAAGGTCAATTTTCATTCCAATCCCAAAGAAGGGCAATGCCAAAAAATGTTCAAACCACCATACAATTGCACTCATTTCATGTGCTATTATAGCAAGGTTATACTCAAAATCCTTCAAGCTAGGCTTCAGTAGTATATGAATTAGGAAATTCCAGATGTACGAGCTGGATTTAAAAAAGGCAGAAGAACCAGAGAGCAAATTGCCAACCTTTGCTGGATCATGGAGAAAGTAACGGAATTTCAGAAAAACATGTACTTCTGCTTCATTGACTATGCTAAAGCCTTTGCTGTGGATCACAACCAACTGTGGAAAATTCTTGAAGAGATGAGAGTAGCAGTTCATCTTACCTGTCTCCTGAGAAACTTGTATACAGGTCAAGAAGCAACAGTTAGAATCAGAGATGAACAATGGACTGGTTCAAAATTGGGAAAGGAATATACAGTCAAGGCTGTATATTGTCACTCTGCTTATTTAACTTATATGCAGAGTACATCTTGTGAAATGCTGGGCTGAATGAATCACAAGCTGAAATCAGGATTGCTGGGAGAAATATCAACAACCTCAGATATGCAGATGACACCACCCTTATGGCAGAAAGTGAAGAGGAGCTAAAGAACATCTTGATGAAAGTGAAAGAGGAGAGTGAAAGAACTGGCTTGAAACTCAACATTCAATAAACCAAGATCATGGCATCTGGTCCCATCATTTCATGGCAAATAGAGGGGGAAAAAGTAGAAGCAGTAACAGGTTTTATTTTCTTGGACTACAAAATCATTTTGGGCAGAGACTGCAGCCATGAAATTAAAAGATGCTTGCTCCTTGGAAGGAAAGCTATGATAAACCTACACAGCATATTAAAAAGCAGAGACATCACTTTGATGTCAATGTTCTGTATAGTCAAAGCTATCATTTTTCCAGTAGTCATGTATGGATGTGGGAGTTGGACCATAAAGGAGGCTGAGCACCGAAGAATTGATACTTTTGTGTTGGAGAAGACTCTTGAGAGTCCCTTAGATTGCTGGGAGATCAATCAGTCAATCCTAAAGGAAATCAACCCTGAATATTCATTGGAGGGAGTGATGCTGAAGCTGAAGCTCCCACCTGATGTGAAGAGCTGACTCACTGGAATAGACCCCAATGCTGGGAAAGATTGAAGGCAAAAGGAGAAAGGGGGTGGCAGAGGATGAGATGGTTAGAGAGCATTGCTGACTCAATGGACATGAATTTGAGCAAACTCTAGGAGCTAGTGGAGGACAGAGGAGTCTGGCATGCTACAGTCACAAAGAGTTGGAGATGACTTAGTGACTGAACAACAACAAAATGTTTGACAAAATGCCCTGTCAACCAGAAAGCACCATGCAAAGCAATAATTTGGTTTTTTACATTTGAAAAATAAGTTTCTCTCATTATGAAAATGGACAAAAGGAGGAGTGTGGTCAACACATTTAAATTTAAAAAAATTACTTCAGAGACAAAAGTGATCTTGGGGAAAATGTGGGGAGTTTCATCATGTGAACTCAGACAGAAAACTCTCAAAGGCAAATATTCACATGTGAGTTTTTAATTGCAGTTGGAAAGATGATATACTCCACTTAAAAGGTTTTCCTTTGGTATTTCAGCATCATTAGCCTTGGCTCAAATCTATAACAGGAGAGGCACTCATAACCAACAAGTAGTAATGAAATCTTCAAAGAGTTTTTACAACAGAAAGGCTTTATTTAAATTAGGGAAGAAGGTCTTAAAAAAAACCCAAACTCATTTGCCTATTTTGCCTAATAAGGAAATACTTTATAGCACAAGATGCAGCGCTCTGGGAAAAGAATCAGCACTTTTTATTTTAACGGGACCCGATGTAATAGGAATGGCCTGCAGTTAATATTGCATATAATTATTTATTAGACTTGTAAAAACCTCCTATTGCCAAGGCCCCTGGGCATATGGACAAAGTTGGAGTATTAGCTGGTAAATACAGGCCGACTCAGCAAACACAGATGCAAGGTCATTCTACGGATGGACTCAGTGGAGACACAAGCTCCTCTTGCGGCCAGAAGTAGATGAACTCTCTGGGGAGAAAAATGACTAGGTCATGAGGCAAGGCTCTTCTTTGGCTTGTGTTATTGTAGGGAAGCACACCTTGTAGGAGGGAGGAGGTCTCCACAGTTCCCGGTGCCTGTAGTGTACAGACCTTTGCTACGCTGGTCACTCAGATCACAGCGCAGCTCGCAGACAGGCTGATTCCATGAACCATGGACCCAAGCAGTCACAGGAAGCAGTTTTCTCCTTTCATGTGGAAGGAGCTGGAGGTGATGAGAGTGAATTATCCTCTGATTTTCTTGTCACACAGAAATAGCTACAGTAACAAAGAGGTGTTTAAAATAAACCTTGAATCAGGCATATTTAGTTACAATTCAGATTCTGCCAATTAATATCTAGATGTTTTGGAGTAAATTACCTGTATTTCTGAATTCTGCCAGATTATTTTGCAGATGAAAAGAACACACAGTAGACCCTCAATAAATGCTTCTGTGATCTAGCTAAGAGATATCTTAAAGAAGACCAAGTATAGGTGGCTTAGAGTCCTTTGTCCTCCCAGTGAAGCACGTCGGGCTTTATACTAAGCATGGTCATGTTCTTAAGTTTTACGTTTTGAAAGCATTGTATCTACTGGGTGTCCAAAGCATTCTAACTCAGTGAAACCAAAGCATTATTTATGGGAAAAAAATCTTTCTGGCCTAATTACTCTCCTTAATCTATTTCACCTTCAATTTTGGATATTTTATGGAATCCTAGTAAGGAGTGGATTTGGTAAGTTGTCTAGAAATGTTTTGTCTTTAGACAGAATTGTAAGAAAGCCACAAGAAAGAGTTAAGGATCTAGCTTTTCATCTGACTTCCCAGTAAGGTGCTTGGACACCATAATATATCTCAATAATTCATTCCATGTGGTAGTTATGTCATTCCACTTGGAATAATTCTTCTGTATATATAAAACTTCAGTTCCTTATGGTGGAATTTAGGTCCACTTAAAAAATGTTCTCATTTACATGTATTCATTGAAAATCTACTACGCTCTTGATACTGGCAAAGTGCTGGAATATATATTAATATTTGATCCTTAATGCATCCAGAATATCACTGGTGTTCCATTTTAAATAAGATACTTCTTATATTTGAAGAAAATTATTTCTTTTTAATTTTTAACTCTTTTTCTATTTATAGCTGAAGCTCCAATACTTTGGACACCTGATGTGAAGAGCCGATTCACTGGAAAAGACCCTGATGCTGGGAAAGATTGAGGGCAGGAGGAGAAGAGGGTAACAGAGGATGAGATGGTTGGATGGCATCACTGACTCGATGAATATGAGTTTGAGCAAACTCTGGGAGCTGGTGAAGGACAGGGAAGCATGGTGTGCTGCAGTCCATGGGGTGGCAAAGAGACATGACAGTGACTGAACAACAACAATTCTCCTGTTTAAATTTTTTGAATCAATTATTTCAGTCTTCATATCTAGGTATTTAGTCATACCTGAACCTTGCCTGATTTCTCCCTCTCTCTTCCTCATTTTTTTTTTTTTTTTGTTTGTTTGTAGAAAGAAAAATGGCTGATTCTTTGAACTTAAAAAATTAATTTTTCTATGTTTGGCCACCAAATGCCTCCTTAAAAAGACCAGATATTTTCTATGTAAATGTATTTTATAACACCAAAATTCAAGTGGAAAAAAATTGAATTAAGGAGTTATAATTCAGTCAGGAAATTCAAATGAACTCATAAAATACAGCAGCTTGATTGAATCAGTCTCTTGCTAGTCAGTTCTCTACCCACATAAAATATGAAATGAAAAATTCTTTTGCCAAACAGTTTGAAGCAAAAGTTCAAAAATTTTAAAGTGCCCCAATCAGCAGGAAGAATCAGATTTGTTACTTTATTTTCTCCTCTACTGATATCACTGAAAGTAAGACTTTGAGAGAAGTACTTTATAAAAATGTTTCATCTAAAAGTGTCATCAGGTTAAAGAGAGAAAAGCAGACCACTACGTTACCTCTATGTAAATAATTTCCCCTAGATATTTCAGTAACCTTCAGTGCCACTCTGATGCAGTTCACTTCAGTTCAGTTGCTCAGTCATGTCCGACTCTTTGCGCCCCCATGAATCGCAGCTCGCCAGGCCTCCCTGTTCATCACCATCTCCCGGAGTTCACTTTATCATTATACACAAAGCTTAAAACTTATGCTTCAAATTTCTGGGACCATTAAGAACATAATTTTATTGGTCTCAATGATGCAGTAAAAGAATTACAAAATATACATTTGTAGAGACCTCTGTAGTTTATAAAGTGTTTCATTAGGTCAGGGAGATACTATTCTTTTTCTCAGATTAGAAAACGAAGGCTCAGAGGTTGTGGAGCCTGTCTTGGGTCACCTAACTCGAACGGCTGTGTTGTGGTTGTAATTAGGTTTCCTGTGCCTCAAGTTCAAGTTGATAGCCTATTGTACTCAAGTCTGTTAAGGCCCCATTCCAATGGATCCAGGGGGACATTTGAGTCACTTCCCATAAAGATCAACCTTTACCTTTGGAACTGCTCTGGCCAACTTTTGTTTCATATGCATGTGCTGCTTATCACGGTGTCTTGTGTTTCTATTGCTCATTTCTCTGAGAAAATCCAGGCACATTCCAGACACTCAAGTCTAATCTACTCCGATAGCAGGGAGCAGGACTGGACAGCCGTGGGGGTTGTTTGGCGCGTGCCCTGAGGCTGTGGGGTAGACTGCTCATTTCTGGTCTTCCTGAAACAAGAATGGGCCCTGGCCACCTGCCGCCTCAGGTGTGCTGTGTACTTGACTGGTTTTCCCTTCTCCTTAGACTCACGCTCACATGTCTCTGTTGCGGATCTCTTGGCTATCATCCCTTTTGTGCCTAACTTCTCAAAAGAGTAGTGCTCACCTGCACATTGTAATTCCTCAGCTCTTAACTTCAACTTGTCCACCTGGCGTTAGCTTTGACTTTCCCTCTGACTTTTCTCTCCAAAAGTGAAAGTGAAAATTGCTCAGTCATGTCTGACTCTTTGTGACCCCATGGACTTTTCTTGAAAAGATGGGCACAGTAAAGGATAGAAATGCTATGGAGAAGCAGAATATATTAAGAGGAGGTGGCAAGAACACACAGAAGAACCATACAAAAAAGATCTTCATGACCCAGATAACCACGATGGTGTGATCACTCACCTAGAGCCAGACATCCTGGAATGTGAAGTCAAGTGGGCCTTAGGAAGCATTACTATGAACAAATGTAGTGGAGGTGATAGAATTCCAGTGGAGCTGTTTCAAATCCTAAAAGATGAATGTGATTAAAGTGCTGCACTCAATATGCCAGCAAATTTGGAAAACTCAGCAGTGGCCACAGGACTGGAAAAGGTCAGTTTTCATTCCAATCCCAAAGAAAGGCAATGCCAAAGAATGCTCAAACTACTGCACAATTGTACTCATCTCACACGCTAGTAAAGTAATGCTCAAAATTCTCCACACCAGGCTTCAACATTACATTAACTGAGAACTTCGAGATGTTTAAGCTGGTTTTAGAAAAGGCAGAAGAACCAGAGATCAAATTGCCAACATCTGTTGGATCATAGAAAAAAGCACGAGAGTTCCAGAAAACATCTACTTTTGCTTTATTGACTATGCCAAAGCCTTTGACTGTGTGGATCACAACAAACTGTGGAAAGTTCTTAAAGAGATGGGAGTAGCAGTCCATCTGACCTGCCTCCTGAGAAACCTGTATGCAGGTCAGGAAGCTGCAATTTGAACTGGACATGGAACAGCAGACTGGTTCCAAATTGGGAAAGGAGTACATCAAGGCTGTATATTGTCACTTTGCTTATTTAACTTATGTGCAGAGAGCATCAGGTGAAATGCTGGGCTGGGTGAAGCACAAACTGGAATCAAGATTGCCGGGAGAAATATCAATAACCTCAGATATGCAGAAGACACACCCTTAGGGAGAGAGCTAACAGGAACTAAAGAGCCTCTTGATGAAAGTGAAAGAGGAGAGTGAAAAAGCTGTCTTAAAACTCAGCATTCCAAAACATGAAGATCATGGCAGCAGGTCCCATCACTTCATGGCAGGTATATGGGAAAACAATGGAAACAGTGACATTATTTTCTTGGGCTTCATAATCACTGCTGATGGTTACTGTAGCCATGCAATTAAGACACTTGCTCCTTGGAAGAACAGCTATGACCAACCTAGACAGCATATTAAAAAGTAGAGACATTACTTTGCTGACAAAGGTCTGTCTAGTCATAGCTTTGGTTTTTCCAGTAGTCGTGTATAGATGTGAGAGTTGAACCATAAAGAAAGCTGAGTGCCAAAGAATTGATGCTTTTGAACTGAGGTGTTGGAGAAGACTCTTGAAGAGTCCCTTGGACTCCAAAGAGATCAAACCAGTCAATCCTAAAGGAAATAAGTCCTGAATATTCATTGGAAGGACTGATGCTGAAGCTGCAATACTTTGGCCACCTGATGTGAAGAACAGACTCATTGGAAAAGACCCTGATGCTGGGCAAGATTGAAGGCAGGAGGAGAAGGGGATGACAGAGGATAAGATGATTGGATGGCATCACTGATTCGATGGACATGGGTTTGAGCAAAGTCCGGGAGTTGGTGATGGACAGGGAAGCCTGGCATTCTGTGGTCCATGGGGTTGCAAAGAGTTGGGCACAACTAAGCAACTGAACAGAACTGATGCTCTATGCTCTGAGATGCCTCTTCTCCACCATTTACTGTTCTATGTACTTCTTCATCCAGTTTTAAAAGATGAAAGAGTTATAACTCAAGCAGAATCCAGTTTGTTCTCAAGGAAGCCATAGACTCTCATAACTTTTAATGGGGTTTTTGGTTCCTGATGCCTTCCCCTATTCGGGTTGAATGCAGGTGGTAAGGAAAACAGAATCATCTGTTAGTTTTCCTTCCTGTGTTGTTTTTCTGGATTGATTCCCTGATTGGAAGAGCTGGCTCCCACAGTGAGGTTTGATGTGCTGTCTCTGGGCTGTGGTGGTCCTGTATTAGACTTGAATGTATGTCTTGCTCAGCCTCCCAGACATGGTTTGCAAAATTCTTTATTGTTTTTCCCTTCTGGGGAGCGATAAGGTATAACATTTCTTATTGATTTTGGAACTGTTTCTACAATGCAAGCAAACACTTATCTGAAAAACCTTGTACTAATCACAGAAAAATGTGACCATGTGGGTCCTTGAGTGTAAGAATTTCCATAGCTATAGGTCTGTAGAGAGTTTTCTTCTTATTATTCAGGGTTCTGTTAAAAATAGCTCTCTCAATGGAAAACGAACACAAGCAGAAGCAGGATATTGGAACTCTTTCTGCCTTAATTCTCATGGTAGCTTAAGATTAGAAAAACTCTTGCCTATTGTGTCTCCCTGTAGGTGAATCGGCCCTAGATTTCTTTGGTTGCTGAGTGTTGAAATTTAATGGAACTTCTAGCCCAATAGCCTTAAGAAGACTCTGAATACCAGAGTGGATGTTTCTGGCTGTAGGGCGCAAAGGTTGTGGTTGGTGACAGCCCAGACAGACAGCCCTACCCCCACCTCGACCTGCCTTCCCCATGTCGTGTCCTGCCCTTGTTTTATTGTTTTCCTCCTACTTGAGCAAATAGATTTAAGTGAAATCCGGTGGGTCCACCCTCAAACTTTCAGGGCCCAGGACAAGAGTATAGATAGAAATCTATATATCCTGTGCCTACATTTTGGAAGCTAGAAGTCAAACTACAAGATGTTAAATAAGATATGTTATTTTATTTATCTTTCTAACTTGACAAATATATCTTAATAATGAACAGGAAGGCCAGCTTTACATTCTGACTTTTAAAAATCTGGTTCCCAGATATCACTCATCTTTTACCCTTCCCAGCATCAACTCCAATACTAGGAGGAGCTTGGTGTACAAAAACCTAGTTCTGTCCACTGTCCCCTTCAGAACAAACTGTCCCCTCCACTGTCCGCAGCCCCTGTGGTTTATGTGGCATTCATCAGCTCTGCAGCCCATTCTCAGTAGGACAGATCTGGGAAGAGGACCTCACAGGCCCAGTAAGCAGGCTTAGGGATGTTTGGGCAAGAAAGTCCAGGATCCTCAGCTCCCAGAGAGTGGTCTAGAAGAGGGATGTGAGCTCCCCTTGGCCATGCAGGCTCCTTATCCCATGGAAACTGGTTATAGCCTCAGTGGGTGTCCAGGGCAGGGCTCCACGTACTTGGGTCTGTGAAAGTCACTCAATCATGTCCAGCTCTTTGCAACCTCATGGACTATGCAGTCCATGGAATTCTCCAGGGCAGAATACTGGAGTGGGTAGCTTTTCCCTTCTCCAGGGGATCTTCCCAACCCAGGGATCGAACCCAGGGTCTAGAAGCACTGAAATGCATCCAAAACACCATTTGGAGGCTCTTTCACTCTGACTTCATGTCATCTGTTAGGGATGGCTCCTGCCTGCTATAGAGAGCACACAAACCCCTTGGACAAGCCTTCAATGTAGGTGGAAAAATTCCAGCCAGTCTTCTTTCCCTATCTTATTGGCCTGAAATACCCTCATCCTGTATTGTGTTAAGTTTTGCTCTCCAGCATCACTGCTAGGAGTCCATGTAACCCCTGGTACAGTTTCAGCCTTTGAGAATCTCTTCTCTGTTATGACTCAGTGTCTGTTCTAGGGAATGCTGTGCAGTGGAAAGATACCGTGTCCAAGGTTTCCGTTCTGTTCTCTCTCTCGTTTCCCAGATGTCTTCCCCCGCCCCCGCCCTCATACCCTGACTATCAGATGCCTCTTCTCCCATGTCTCTGTCTCCTTCACCTGTCCCCTTCCTCCTGCTTTGTGTGCTTTGAAAATACCACCCCCTCCCAAGCCTTATCTTTTACCTCTTTCCTCAGTCATCAAAACTCTCTTTCCGTCAGAAAAGCCGTGTTAAATGTATGAAAAATTTTCAGATCAATCCCAAAGAAAAAACTGGAAAGGTGAAGTTCACCTTTAAGCACCAGGTTGTTTTTGTCCACCTTTGTGTTATCCTTATTCTCTCTTCTCAAAATCAGCTCTCGGGAAAGAATCCTAATAGATCACAGGTGGTGTCTCTGAAGTGGAAGAAAAGACCCAAATCCTTCCAAAGGACCAATGGCTGTGGGGTGGGGGAGTAGTATTCTAGGGCACTTGAAAAGCCTTTTGTCTTGATGTGCTGGATGCCTGCACAGCACAGAGGACCCCACCTTCAGGACTGAGTCTACTTGTCCTGAGGGACATTTCATAGGAAGAGACCATAATAGCAACAGTTTATGCCCATTTGGTACAAATCGAGATTGTTTTCCATTTAGACAGGAAAGCAGCAAGCATAGAGGCTTCTACTGAGGCTGAGCACAAAGTGTTGAAGGGCCTGTTTTCTGGCTGCTTCCTCCCTTGCATTGCACCTCCTCACTCTTCCCACGCCCTGACTGCTGGAGTGGACCCAGCAGGCAGAGGGCTCTGATGCGGTGCTTCTGTGCTCTCTGCCACACCTCCTGTCAGAATGGATCAAAAGCATAGAAAACATAAAGTCCGTCACTTCTTTCTGGTATAAACAATCTGTGGCTGCAGGAACGGGGTCTGGAGTTTGAGGCCTAGGTATTAATCACATCAATAGTTTACTTTCGGCACAAATGACCTTTTCTGCCTATGGAGAGAGAGAGAGGCTAGGAAATTCTCTTCAAGTGTAGATACATCAGTGTGTGACACATGTGTGTGGGTGTTCATGAGTGTTACCAGTGAAATGGTTTGTAGCTCTGTTTCTGCAGTTCTTACGAAGTAATTGAAGTTATTCCTTCACATTCTCCAGGACAGAAATTGAGAAATGATTTTAAGTATTAATATAAGAGAAATCTTGAAGATGTACATGGTGTTTGAATTTTGGCAAAATATTTTTCCTTGGAGGAAACTTTGAAGGCTGAATGGTTGTCGATAGAGTTCAAGTTTTGAAGTTAGATCTGGTTTAAATGTTTCCCCTGTGAGGAGCTGGGTTGCTTATTCTCTCTGATCCTATATGTAAATGTAATGTTAATTTTCAAATCTTTCTGGGTTGTTATGAGGATTAAATGAGAAAATTTATGTGAAGTGTCTGGCAGGGAGTTGATTCTCAATAAAACTTACAGCCCTTCTCTGATCAGAGGCTGCTTATTGCCCAACCAATTTTCATATCCCCTTGTTGTTTAGTAGCAGAACCCTGATTTGATTCAGATAGCACCGGGCTCAGTAGTGAGACTATATTTCCCAGCTTTGTTTGCTGCTTGATATGGTCACGTAACTAAGTTCCACCTAATGAAATGTAAGAAGTTGTTGGGTGGGAATTCTGGGAAGGTACCTTAAAAGGGAATCAACTAATGCAGGCTTATAAAAATCTTTTAACTCCCCACTTTCTCTAGAAAGTAGACATAATGACTGGATTTGCAGCAGCCATCTTGGATCATGTTGCAACCTTGAGGGTGGTACAAAGAATTATAGAGAAAGATAGGTGTCTGGATTCCTACTGAGTGTGAGCTTTAGTACCATCCTAGGACTGGCTACCTCTTCTTCTTTTTTTTTTTTAATGTGTGAGATGAATAAATTTTTATCTTGTTGAAGCAGCTGTTATTTTTGGCCCTTCTTATTGAGCAATGAGTGAAGTTCCTAAAACATCTTTCCTTTATACTCATATGCTTTTATTTAATTCTCAAATTTATCCTGAAAGTTATAGTTTTTCCTGTTTTGCAGATAAAGACACTTAAGTGGAGGAGTCCCATATTAAATGGCTATTCTGTGCCACTGCTTATTTTTGACTGTTTATTGTGCTTTTTACTGGAAGGATGATCTTGGGTTTTCCCCCAATCCTTCTCTTCCAGATCTTATCAGCAGTATGGCATAACGACTAGAAATCCAAACTCAGGAGCCAGATTGCCCAAATTTGAATCCTGCTTCTGCTACTTATAGCAAGGAGATGTTCATGCAAGTTGCTTGATCTCTCTGGGCCCCGATTTCTTTCTCTGTGACATGGGGATAACAAAAACCTCACAGAGTAGGTATCAGGATGAAATGAGTTAATGTATGTAAAGTGCTTAGAACTTCGAATTTAAAGTGCCTGGCATATAGAAAGAACTATTAAGTGTTAGCTAAAATCATTCTTTTTTTTTTTCTGTAGTAGGCAGACAGATTCACTCACTGGATGCAAAGCCTTTGTTAGGACCATAGCTTACATTTGAATGTTTAACCACACTTCTATTGGTGTTGCAGGCTGTGGGTGTTCTTAGGTAATTCATTCCTTATGTAATCCTGAGACCTTCCTGAGAGCATGTGGGTCCAAATGGAGACTCCATGTAATGGCACCACTGAAGACCTGGAGGGCCCAGGAATCCCTGCTGGTGGGACATGAAGTTTGCTCTGCAGGACATGGTAAGAGGGACTGGTGGGATTCTGGTGGAGAACACCAGGGCATGGGAGACTAAATGCTAAGCAGAGAATGGAGGCTCAAAAAATTCTGCTGATATTTTGGGGAAGAAAGAGATAATGCTCTAGACCAGAGGCAGATAAGGGGGAAAAGAGAGAGTGGATTAGGAGGAAAGGAAATAAAGTCAAGAAAGAGCAGGAAAATCCTCCAGCCTCATGAATTATAGATCATCCGGATGTAAAGTCCTTGGGGTTTCAAAGTATGCCAACCTGACATGCAAAAGGGGAAGGATGAAGGGAACAATGGTTTCTTATGGAAATATTATCTAAAAATGTAATAATATATATTGTTATATATATGTATGCACACACACATACACATATATAATTTGTCATCTGACAATGAAGACCATGATGAAGCTCAGAGGAAGTGATAGCCCAGAGCAGAGAAGGAGGTTAGAGGATGGTATACTGGTCAGTGCTTGCTCCTCTGTGAATCTCCAAAGTGGGCTCGGCCAACTCCTCCCCTGCAGCCCTGCCCGAGGTCCACCTCCCTCCTAGATGTTAAAGCTCCATAAGATTTCTAGACATCTACTACCCCCCTTTGTTGATTCTAATTGAGGCCGTTTGTCAGTTTCCTCCTAGAATTTGCCATAAAACCCTTACAGTAAAACAGGCCTCTGCGCTTGTCCCTGGGGGTTCCTTGGTGGCTCAGCTGGTAAAGAATCTATAAGGAATGAGGGAGGCCCGGGTTTAATCACTGGGTTAGGAAGATCCCATGGAGAAGGGAATGGCAACCCACTCCAGCTTCCTGCCTGGAGAATCCCACGGACAGAGGAGCCTGGCGGGCTACCGTCTATGGGGTTGCAAAGAGTCGGACCCGACTGAGTGACCAAGCACGCATGCACTTGTCCTTATTCAGGTCAGCTGGGGGAGAGGTGCAAAGACTGTCCTGGTCAGCAGGCGGAGGAGGGCGTGGAGAAGGACAGGGTCGGGGAGCAGGCCTGACCCCAGGGTTGGCCTGGAGGGACGCAGAACCAACACATCCTGGGGCCTGAGGGCAGAGAGGCTGGTCAAAGTCTCTTCCACCCGCCCAAGCTCTGTTTGTCGAGCCACACTGGGCGACTTTTGTTTCTCTTCCACCTCGGTTTTAAGTTCCACTAAAGTTCATTGTGGAGGCACCTCTGTTTTCAGGGGACAACATGTGGCCGCGCAGTGGGCAGGAGTAAACTTAGTACACTTGACCTCTGCACAGTAAACGCCTTGTTTTTGTTTTCACAAGGCTCAGCGCTTTCCTTTTCTCCACCCGCATGCTCTAAGTCACATGGCAGTGTTGTGTGCCTTACCCAAGCGCTCTGGCTCTCTCGGCGGGGAGCACATTAGAGGTGAGTCAGCCCATATGGGACCGGAGGCGGAGTTGCGCCAGGTCCTCTTGGTGGAAATGGCCCACAACAGGTGTGGAGTCACTGCCCACAGGAAGCGGCAAAGGAGGACCTGGGAACCACAAGGAATGGGGCAAGTTGCCAAGAAAATTCAGATCCCTGGGTGCTCTGCATTGCCCTTGTCTTTGCCCAGCATCTTGGGACAGTTGCCGTTTGCTACAGCTCAAGTCAATTTAAAAATATCACAGGACAACCCCCACCTCCACCCCCCCACCTTGCTTTGTTTATCCCATCTAAGTGGCTTCTGGATCTTGGAAAAGAACTCTCCAAGTTGCACTGTAAATAGTGAAGGTTGTCTTTGTTACTCACATAAATAACTTGGCAGTGTTGTATGTGTATGTGCATAGAAAACTCGTCTAAAAGATCTTTCCAACCCCCAGGATGTTGCTGGGAAGTCTCTCAGATAAGCAGAGATGCTCTGGACATAGAATGTCCCCAGGGCCTGGAGGGCCCAGAGCAGCGCAATGCAGCCTCTTCCATGATATGGGGTGGGGAGGGGGCAGGACATGAACCTGAAGGCCCAGATGAAACCCCTGCCCCCCACACTGTCCACATCTCAGTTCTGAGACAGCCAGAACATATCACTGTGTGGGAGCCACTGTGCCTAATATCTGTTTGAACTCCTCTCAGTTAGAAAGCTATTGATTGGTGTAAATTATCTGTTGTTTTGTAATAATCCCCTTAAACAGAGCAATTCACAAGAACAATCATCATTGAGTTTGCTCATGAACTTGCAGCTTGGCAGGGACAGCTTGCCTTCCCGTTGACAGTGTCACTCTGTGGCATTTGAAGCTGGGGGTGACCTGCTGGCTGGGGGCTGGAACACTCTGAAGGCTCACTCATGTGGCTGGCATTTGACATTGCCTGAGGCTGGGGTGTTAAGTTGGAGCGATCAGCCAAAACACCTACACGTGGCTTCCCCATGTGGCGGCTTGCCTTTCTCTCAGAGTGGTGGCTGGGTTTCAAGAGTGAGCTTCCCAATCAATAAGGCAGAAACACGTGGCATTTTTATGACCTGGCCTCAGGTGCCAGCACCATGCTCTTTTGGTCAAGGTAATCCTTATTCAATTCTGGAAACTTTCTTCTTTGACACTCTTTAAATAATATTCTAATTTACTTGTTCTGGTCCCATCTGCAAGAGCACTAATCCCTCATATGTTTTGTTATCCATACAGATTCTTTCCCTTATCAATATTTTTCTTCTCTTTGTCATTGTTCTGCTTCTAGGTGAAACTCTTGTGTTAATCTTCTACATATGATTTAATTTTCAGTATTCTTAATGCTGCTGTTTTAAAGACTTAAATTCTACTGCAGCATTTTTATTGCATCCTTTCCTTAACTCTGCAGGTTTCTTTTTAACTTATTTTTATGTCTAATCCTTTTATCTTTTTATTTCCCTAAAATCAGGTTTTTATTAACAAAGAAAGCAATTGCTATTTGGTTTTGTTTTCTGTCTGTTCATCCCTGAATGAGAAGAGAGCTATTCTAGCACAGCAGTTACTCTAAAAATGATGGCTGTTTGCTTGGGTCCTGTCACATCCTCCTGGTTGCAGTTTGATACATTTTCCCATGTGTTCAGCTCAGGGGCTGGTGCTTTGAGATGATGCTTATAGGGATCTAGTGGACCGGGAGATGCTGGAGGAACCTGGCATCCTGGAGCATCACAGTGAGGAAAGTTCATTTCTGTTCTGTGCTGCAGAAGTTGCTACATCCGTTGCCAGTTTTCTGCAACCAGAGTTCACCTATGGGCATGAGTTGGCAGCCATGGATGTTACCTCTGTCCTAGAGCAACTGGCCAGCCTCCTTCTCTCAGGTAAGGAAGATGTTTCTCTTTGCACTTGGTGCATGAGGTAAACTGATGAAGATGAGGAGCAAGAAGCAACTAGACTTGCCCAGGTTTGCCCATCCAATTTTATTTATGAGAGCAGGTCTCAGGTTTCTTGCCTTCTGCAAGCTTCCCTATATGCTTCTTAGTCCCGGCTCATTAGTAGATAAAATCTGTTCACACAAGTTTGTAGGACTTCTCTAATCCTACTTATCTGAGAAAGGAAACACTGAGAGCAACTTAACTGACTTTCAGTGTATACACGTGGATGTTTTTGCTCTTGGATCTTTTATTGTCTGAAAGCTATCATCAGTTTCTTGTTCATTCCACTCTCAGGGAGGAGGTGAGGGTGAGTGGTGCGGAAAGATGGACATAGACATTAGAGTTTAGCAAACTGACTCTCAACTGGTTCTCCCCAATGTCAAAGAAGAGCCAGTTCTGAAGAAATTGGATGTGGGGAGAATGTTGTTAAATTTAACCAGAGTGTTTGAGAGAGAGGCTGCAGCTTCCAGACAAGAAACTCCTGCCTGGCCTGCCGAGTAGGGAGTGAGCAAAAAGTTGTATCAGGCAGATGTAAAAACAGTGTAAGGGGGGAGAGCTCAATTCTGTGTGACCACTGAAATGAGAGCTCTGTGGGAACTGTGCAATTATCACTCTGAGGGGTCATTAAAGCCCTCATTTAGTTTTAAAGCAGCGGCAGCCCTCAAGGACATGCACTGCCTTCAAACACGAAGCAGCTCTGCGGAGTCAGGACCCATATCTCCTCCTGCACTTTCCTTCTCCAGGGAAGAAGAAACAGTTTACCCCACATGCTTGGAAGGTACTGATGGGAGAGCAGAGCAACGAACAGATTCTTCCCTTGCTGCTTCTGCTGATCTCATTTCTCAGCGGTATCTGGCAAAATGGCTCCCACTTCATGAATGAGAAGGAAAGGCAGTCTCCAACAGATCACTGGGCCTCTGAGCTAGATGGACACTTAGCCAGAGCTGGTGTCTCTGGTGTTTCCACCCCCACCATGCCCAGCTCAGCAGCAGCAACTGTGGGCAATAATGATGGACTCTACTGTGTATGAAGCTCCAGGGAACCTGAGCTGCTAGGGGACATCATTCCTGGCTCGGGGACTTGCGGTCAGATGAGAAAGGTAAGAATACACAAGAAAGCTAAAACAAAGCCTGACACGACCTCAATCCCAAGTCTCAAGACAGTCTGTGCTGAAAGAATCCCTGTGGAGTGGCCCAGGCAGCAGGAGAGGCCCCAGAGGCACCTCAGGAGGGTATCTGGCTGTGAGTCAGCTTGGGGAGAAAAGGCGATAACAACATCCTGTCTGATCACTACAAAACCCTACAAGGAGGATGTTATTGGTATCCTCATTTTATGGATAAGGAAGCAAAGGATCAGAGGAGCAGAATGAGATGAACTTGTATATCCTACTGAGTGACAGACATTGTACACAGAATTATACAGCAGGGCTTTGTTTAAGCCCTGCAACAATTCTGCAAAACATTATCATGATTTTGACTATTCTAATTTTACAGCCAAGGAAACCGATGCTTGGCACACTTGATTAAACTTCCTAAGACCACCCAGCTGGTATATGACTTCAAGTCCTAACCTTTTCCCAGTTTCACAACATATATGATCTCAACAAGTAAAGAGAAAGTGAGGGGGCAGTCATGGCAGGGTGAGTAGCATAGGCTGAAATGTACCTGACATGTGTGGAAATGTACCTGGCATGTTTGGGGACAACGCAAATGTCTATGATGACCACAGCAGGGTCTCTGCATGTGAATAGTCAGTAGATAAGTTTGAGAGATAGTAGAGCTCAGATTTTTCTTCCTTTGAACATAAATTCAGCAGGAATAGGTTAGGTAGGTGGAAGGAGTGTCCAGAGAACAGCCGGATCAGTTGGAAAGGTATCACAAATGTCAGAATGAATGAGAGGCAATACAAAGGAAAGCCAGCCAGCTTGGTTTAATCACATTTGGTCTAAGACGAAACAGTGGCATTAACGTGGCATCAAGATTTTAAGCACCAAAAACAAACAAACCAAACAAAAAAGCAACCAAGTATTGAAACAAATTAAACTCATAACCTGACATTTGAATCAATGTTTCATGAACTGTGAAAGCCCAAATCAAAGTCCCGTGCACGCACTGCCGCACTCAGTGCTCCCGACCCTGCAGCAGGCCACCGTCGACCCACACCTCCGCCAGAGACTCCTGGACACTCACGGGCAAGTCTGGGTCAGTCTCTTGTGGGGTCACTGCTCCTTTCTCCTGGGTCCTGGTGCACACAAGGTTCTGTTTGTGCCGTCCAAGAGTCTGTTTCCCCAGTCCTGTGTAAGTTCTGGTGGGTCTATGGTGGGGTTAATTGTGACCTCCTGCAAGAGGGCTTATGCCATACCCAGGCCTGCTGCATGCAGAGCCCTGCCCCTGCAGCAGGCCGCTGCTGACCCATACCTTTGCAGGAGACACTCAAACACAGTTCTGGCTCAGTCTCTGTGGGGTCTCTGGGACCTAATGTGCACAAGGTTTGTTTGAGCCCTCTGTGCATCTCTAGTGGGTAAGGGGTTTGATTCTAAACATGATTTCTCCCCTCCTACTGTCTTCTCCTTTGCCCTTGGATGTGGGGTATCTTTTTTTGGTGGGATACAACATTCTCCAGTCGATAGGTGTTCAGCAGTGAGTTGTAATTTTGGAGTTCTCACAGGAGAAGATGAGTGTACATCCTTCCACTCTGCCATCTTATGCCACAAATGCAGTTGTAAATGTACAGTTAGAACTGTACATGGGACAACAGACTTCCAAGTCAGGAAAGGAGTATGTCAAGGCTGCATATTGTCACCCTGCTTATTTAACTTATATGCAGAGTACATCATGTGAAATGCCAGGCTGGATGAAGCACAAGCTGGAATCAAGATTACTGGGAGAAATATCAACAACTTCAGATATGCAGATGACACCACCCTTATGGCAGAAAGTGAAGAAGAACTGAAGAGCCTCTTGATGAAAGTGAAAAAGGAGAGTGAAAAGTTGACTTAAAACTCAACATTCAGAAAACTAAGATCATAGCATACAGTCCCATCACTTCATGGCAAATAGATGGGGAAACAATGGAAACAGTGACAGACTTTATTTTGGGGGGCTCCGAAATCCTGCAGATGGTGACTGCTGCTGCTGCTGCTGCTAAGTCGCTTCAGTTGTGTCCGACTCTGTGTGACCCCATAGATGTCAGCCCACCAGGCTCCCCTGTCCCTGGGATTCTCCAGGTAAGAACACTGGAGTGGGTTGCTATTTCCTTCTCCAATGCATGAAAGTGAAAAATGAAAGTGAAGTCACTCAGTTGTGTCTGACTCTTGGCAACCCCATGGGTTGAAGCTTACCAGGCTCCTCCATCCAGGGGATCTTCCAGGCAAAAGTACTGGAGTGGGTTGCCATTGCCTTCTCTGGATGGTGACTGCAGCCATGAAATTAAAAGATGCTTGCTCCTAGACAGCAAATTAAAAAGCAAAGACATTGCCAAAAAAGGTCCATCTAGTCAAAGCTATGGTTTTTCTAGTAGTCATATATGGATGTGAGAGTTGGACTATAAAGAAATCTGAGCACTGAAGAACTGATGCTTTTGAACTATGGTGTTAGATAAGATTCTTGAGAGTCCTTTGGACTACAAGGAGATCCAACCAGTCCATCCTCAAGGAAATCAGTCCTGAATATTCACTGGAAGGACTGATGCTAAAACTGAAACTCCAATACCTTGGCCACCTGATGTGAAGAGCTGACTCATTGGAAAAAACCCTGATGCTGGGAAAGATCAAAGGCAGGAGGAGAAGGGGACGACAGAGGATGAGATGATTGGATGGCATCACCGACTCGATGCACATGAGTTTGAGCAAGCTCCGGGAGACAGTATTGGACAGGGAAACCTGGTGTGAGGCAGTCCATAGGGTTACAAAGAGTTGGACATGACTGAGCAACTGAACAAAACATACAGCCTGCTGGCAGGCACATGAAAAGATGCTCAACATTGCTACTGTTAGAGAAATGTAAATCAGAACTACAATGAAATATCACCTCACACAAGTCAGAATGGCCATCATCAAAAAAATCTACAAATAACAAATGCTGGAGAGGGTGTGAGAGAGAAGGGAACCCTCATACCTTGTTGGTGGGAATGTAAATTTGTATAGCTACTAGGGAGAACAGTATGGAAATTCCATAAGAAACTAAAAATAGAGCTACCATATGATCTAGCAATCCCATTCCTGGGCATATATCCAGAGAAAACTCTAATTCTAAAGATACATGCACCCCAATGTTCAAAGCAGCATTATTTATGATAGCCGAGACATGGAAGCAGTCTAAATGTCCAATGACAGATGAATGGCTAAAGAAGATGTGGTACATACAGAACAGAATATTACTCAGCCACTAAGAGGAATGAAATATTGCCATTTGTAGCAATGTGGATAGACCTAGAGACTATCATACTAAGTGAAGTATGTCAGTATTTCCTGTAAATGATAGGAAGCCAACACAGTATATTTTAATCAACTCTCTTTCAATTTAGGGCTTCCCAGGTGTCAGTGGTAAAGAACCCACCTGCCAACGTAGGTAGACGTAAGAGCTGTGGGTTGGGTCCCTGGGTCAGGAAGATTCCCTGGAGGAGGAAACGGCAACCCACGCCAGTATTCTTACCCGGAGAATCCCTTGGACAGAGGAGCCTGGCGGGGTACAGTCCTTGGGGTCGCAGAGTCAGGCATGACTGAAGTGACTGAGCACGCGTATGTTTCAATTTAAGAAAAGATCCTCTTAACTATTATATGTATGGGACCTCAGTGCTGACTGCCCCTTGGATTATTGGGAAGTGAGGGAAGGGAGCGCAGGGGCTTGAGGTGCGTTTGCTGAGATCCGTAGTCATCCATACTTTCAATATTTATTGATTGAGAACCTACAGTCTTGCCATGGGTCCTCTAAGTCTTGGGCGCACAGCAGTCAATAAAGCACTCATGGAACGTCCAATCTAGAACCCACTTCCTCAGCCCATGGGCCCAAGGGGAGGATCACAGTGGGGTGTTCTGGGGGTGCATGGGTGGCCTGTGATAATCCCATAGGCGCGGTAGAGGCCACGCTGAAGAAAATGCCAGCTCTTCTCTGGAACTGCGCATTTTGGGCTGAAGTTCAAATTCAGTCACACAGCCCCTGCTTGAGAAGGTGGTGTTTGCACACCCCTTGGTTTTTCCAGAGGGGAGTTGACAAGAAACTGGGTTGCCCTCACCTCTTGCTTCCACCTGAGGCTGAGAAATCCTCCTCCTTTCCCCTCTTCCATCTGGCACTTCTGGGACCTCATCTTGTCTCTGTGAGTACAAGAGCAGAGTATCAGGCAGACTTGGGAAATGATTTTCTTGGAGAAACTTAAACTGCAATAGTTTGTACAAAGGGCTCTTTATACCTCACCACACTGAGTTTCATTTAGAGGAAGCTTGCAGACTCCAGATAAAGCATTTTATTCTTTATATATTTATTATCTTTCCATGGTCTATTTTAGTGAACATAGAAAACAAGACTTTAGCCTGAATGGAGAGCCAAAAAAAAAATTTTTTTTTAACATATAAAAGACTCAGCCCACAATCTTGATTGTTTTTTTTTCCTTTTTTTCTTAAGTTTCTTTGCTCAGTTGGGTTCTGGGCCCTTTCTGCCTTGTCTAGTTTACACTTTGGAGGAGATAGGCGACCCCTGAGGCTGGTCTCCTGTAAAGTGGGAAAAGCTCCACTCCTCATATTCCTCCACACGCACAGCAGGTTTTGCTTGGCTGGGCGTCTGTCTCTCTCCTTGAATGCCTGCTTGTCCTGGGGAGACAGGCACGCTTATTGTTCTTGGAGGGGGAAAGGGTTGAGTTACAGCCTTTCTCTCGAAGAGTCCTTACTGCTCTGAAGCCCCCAGCAGTCTGCTCAAGCCCAAGGGCGGTGTCGGATCTCAAGGCTTTCCACAGCACTTGCCTTCCCAGGGCCCCTGCCTTTTCTGCGGGCTGTGGAGCGGAACCAGCACTAAGGAATAACAGTCCTGGATTCAGTCCTGGCTTCTCCATGTATTAGCATCACTGGACAAGCCCCTTCAGTGTTCAAGTCTTACATTTTTCTTCTATAACAAAAGGATATTGCTTCCTCTGAGAACTACTGTGAAGGCCAAGTGTGACAATAGACGTGAAAGCCATGTAAATTGCACACGCTGTATACGCAGTTTGAATTTATTCTAGTTTGCTCTGATTCAGGGTTTAGATGATCTACATGTCTCAGTGTTCCTTATGCCACTGTGGCTCTGACAACCCATTGGCAGGGATCTGGGTCAGTTGATGGATATGGAAAGGGGGGCTTCTGCAAGGAGTGTGATGAACAAATGAAAGCAAATTTTATAGAGGGAGGGCTACAGGCAGGTGATGGGCTTGTTTTGGGAGGGACTCTGTGAGACATAGAGTCTCATTCGGTGTCGGCTTGGGGCTTGAAGCACAGAGCAGAGAGAAAGCTCTCCTCTGAGCCCCTGCACAGAACTCAGTGTGGCTATAGCGTGGTGAGGGCTGCCAGGAAGACAGGGCAGCCCTGCCTCAGGCATCATGCTGTCAGAGGGCATTGCCGTTGTTCAGTAGCTAAGTTGTGTCCGACTCTTTGTGACCCCATGGACTGTAGCTTGCTTGGCTTCCCTGTCCTTCACTATCTCCTGGAGTTTGCTCAAACTCATGTCCCTTGAGTTGGTGATACTATCTAACCATCTCATCCTCTGTTGCCCGCTTCTCCTCCAGCCCTCAATCTTTTCCAGCATCAGGGTCTTTTCTAGTGATCAGCTCTTCACATCAGGTGGCCAGTCCTTTGCATCAGTACTACCAATAAATATTCAGGGTAGATTTCTTTTAGGATTGGCTGGTTTGATCTCCTTGCAGTCCAAGGGATTCTCAAGAGACTCCTCCAACACCACAGTTCGAAAGCATCCGTTCCTCGGTGCTCAGCCTTCTTTATGGACCAACTCTCACATCCATACATGACTACTGGAAAAGCAAGAGCTTTGACTATATGGACCTTTGTCAGCAAAATGATGTTTCTCCTTTTTTATACACTGTCTAGGTTTGTCATAGCTTTGTCAGAGGTCATTGGCACTAGCGAATGCATCAGACTAGAGTCGCTATCTTCCCAGGGCCTTCTGGAAGTGGACATGCTGGGGCTTTGGGAGGAAGATATGAGAGCTATTAGTGAGTACTCAGGAGACTTGCCCTGGGTTCTATCAGATGTAACTGGTCTGATACGGAGACTGACAGGAGGCTGGAGGGCTTATGCTATTCAGGTGGGAACAGAAGCTGGTGAAACGGAGTTACCACAAGCTAGTGAAGCCCAAGGAACTGGAAGGACACAAACAAAGAGGATTATCATTTTAGGCCCCTCTGAGACATTAGGTTAGAGGCAGAAAGGAACCAACTTTAGAGTCAGATAAACTAAGGCTCAAATCTGTGCAACTTAGGACAACTCATATTGTCCCAGTTTTTTTTAAATGGAAATATGACTACTCACTCTGTAGAGTAGTTGGGAAAATTAGAGATAGTATATGTGGTGGGCAGAGCAGAATACCCACCATGTGATGCATACTCAATATATTATAGCTCTTTATATTGTCTATTATCATCTTTCTATTATTGGGCTTCCCTGATAGCTCAGCTGGTAAAGGATCTGCCTGCAATTGAGGAGACCCCAGTTTGATTCCTGGGTCGGGAAGATCCGCTGAAGAAGGGTTAGGCTACCCAGTCCAGTATTCTTGGGCTTCCCTAGTGGCTCAGCTGGTAAAGAATCTGCCTGCAATGCGGGAGACCTGGCTTCAATCCCTGGGTTGGGAAGATCCCCTAGAGAAGGGACAGGCTACCCACTCCAGTATTCTGGCCTGGAGAATTCCATGGATAGTCCATGGGGTCGCAAAGAGTCAGACACAATGAAGCAACTTTCACTTCATTTCTCTTATCAGCATCCTTCAGTCCAGGACATGTGTTCCAATACTGGCACTGCAGGGATTGGAACAAATGCTGACTGTCATGAGCTGTTCACAGGGGCACCCTGTCCCATTCCTTATGACCTGAGGCTGTTGGAGAGCTCTTAGAGATGCTCTGGTGTTTAGGTCCAAGGGCCAGATGTATCTGTAGTTGGACAGGTTGAAAAATGTACTTGTCATTCAGCCCACCATCCTGTCCCCTGGAAAACCATGTGTATCAGTTTCCTATTGCTGCTGTAACAAACTGCCATACACTTAGTGGCTTAAAGCAGCACAGACTTATCACTCTATAGTTTTGGAGGTCAGAGATCCAGAATGGGTCAGCAGGACTGCATTTCTTTGGAGGCTTTAAAGGAAGAATCTGTTTCCTCGCTTTTTTCCAACTTATAGAGGCCATCTGCAACCCATAGCTTGTGGCTGCTTCCTCCATGTTCAAAGCCACCAGGGTGGCATCTTCTGACCTCTTTTCCTCTGACTTTTCTTCCATCATCACAGCTTCCTCTTCTGACTTGAGCTCTTCTGCCTCCTTCTGCTTTATAAATACCCCTGTGATTTCTTTGGGCCCATGTATATAATTCAGGATAATCTTCCCAGCTCTATGCTGCTGCTGCTGCTGCTGCTAAGTTACTTCAGTCGTGTCCCACTCTTAGCAACCCCATGGACTGCAGCCTACTGGGCTTCTCCATCCATGGGATTTTCCAGGCAAGAGTACTGGAGTGGGGTGCCATTGCCTTCTCCGCTTCCCAGCTCTATATCCTTAACTTAATCACAACCTCCAAGTCCCCTTTGCCTTGTAAGGTAACACACTCACAGGTTTTGGGGATTAGGATGTAGACCTCTTTTAGGGGGACATTATTCTGTTTACCCACACATACCTCCAATGTGGGACTTGAAAGTAACTCTACTCTGGGGTCCTGTTTTGGATCTGGAGGAGGACTGCTTCTGCCCTAACACTTTCTCTGCAACCACTATGGTATTCTGTGTGTCTTTCTTTCACCAAAGCAACTTTACAGACTGCTTGTGTCTTGTTAATCAACCTCTTATCTTTCCCCTCTGATTGTCTAGCATAGTGCTTTGTTCATAGTGGGCACTCAGTGCATATTTCTGCTAAATAGATAGACCACTAGGTTTATGTTTGAGTAATCCTTGTGTGTGTTAGTTGCTCAGTTGTGTCCGACTCTGTGACACCATGGACTGTAACCCTCTAGGCTCCTCTGTCCATGGAATTCTCCAGGCAAGAATACTGGGGTGGGTCGCCATTCCCCTCCCTAGGAGATCTTCCCAACCCAGGGATTGAACCCGAGTGTCCTGTATGGCAAGCAGATTCTTTCCCCTCTGAGCCATCAGGGAGTAATCCTGGCATATTACTAGTTACAAGAGGCAATCCTGGAAAAGGCAGAGGATACTAAGTATGGATAGTTTAGACAAAACCAGGGCTCACTGTGAGTTTGTTTTGCCTGGAGATCTTGGAATTACTTGGAATTTTCCAGAGAATCCTCTGGATTAGTCACCCTCTGGGTACAGGTACAGACGAGCTGCCCCCTCTCTCTCTCAAAAGGTAACTCGGGATGTAGAGGAGATGCTCCCACCAGGGGAGGGCCAGTATAGTCTGAGTTAGGATGTTGAGGATAACTTAAATGTTTCTTTAAACCACATGGAAAATTTTGGGGTAGTTTTTAAATATACATTGTAAAGTTACAGTAAAATGAGTATGAGGAATATAAAGCCTGGGGGTAGCCGGTTTCTGGTGTGGAAAGAGTGACAATATGAGAAACAAAGGAGAAGAGGCAGTGAGTAGTCAGGAGCCCTAAGGGGAGAGTAGAGGGAACCTCTGCGTTGGTCTCCTATAGATATTTTGACAAAGTACCAAAAATTGGGTGGCTTAAAACAATGAAAACTTGCTGTCTCACAGTAAGTGAGAGGCTGGAAAGCTGAACTCAAGTTGTCGCCAGGGACTTGTTCTCTCTGATGGCTCCAAGGCAGAATGCTTCCTTACCTTTTCTAGCTTCTGGTGTTTTCTGGGAATGCTTGGTGTTCCTTGGCTTATAGATGCATCACTCCATTCACATGGCTGTCTCTTGCTGCGTTTCTTCACGTCATCCTCCCTCTAGCTATCCTGTCTCTGTCCAAATTTCACCTTTCTAGAACATCAACCATGCTGGATTAAGATCCCCTGCCCCTTGCAATGACCTCACTTTAACTTCATTGCCTCTGTAAAGATCTTATTTCCAAATAAGATTGCATTCTAAGGTTCTGAGAGTTAGGACTTCAATGTATCTTTTTTGGGGGGCAGACAAAATTTAACTCATAACCTATTTGATCCAAGATGGCAGTTCAAAGATTAGATTGGGAAGCAGAATTGTCAAATGCAGAGGAATTAACAAGCAACCATAAAGGAAGAATGGACTGTCAGGATGATTTTAAAGCGAAGAATGGGCTAGAGTGAAGAACCCACTGGAATATATTGGATTGGCCAAAAAGTTCATTCATTTTTCATACCATTGTACAGAAAAACCTAAACAAATTTTCTCGCCAACCCAATAGTATTTCTTAGGTCATATATAGCTTTTATTGATTTGGCATGATCTGAGTTGGAACTCTGAACATATAAGTAGTCATAAAAGCATACTTACTGACACTTACTGTGTCAGGAAACTGTGGGAAGTCTACATTGGCTGGAGGTACCTCTTAGGAGGCAGAGGGAGATGTTTTAGGGTTAGATCACGTGGAACCTCAAATGGCTATTGAGGAATCTATAGAGATCAGTGGAGCAATAAGTCCAGAAAGAATGAAGGAATGGAGCCAAAGCGAAAACAATACCCAGTTGTGCATGTGACTGGTGATAGAAGCAAGATCCGATGCTGTAAAGAGCAATACTGCATAGGAACCTGGAATGTCAGGTCCATGAATCAAGGCAAATTGGAAGTGGTCAAACAAGAGATGACAAGGGTGAACGTCGACATTCTAGGAATCAGCGAACTAAAATGGACTGGAATGGGTGAATTTAACTCAGATGACCATTATATCTACTACTGCGGGCAGGAATCCCTCAGAAGAAATGGAGTAGCCATCATGGTCAACAAAAGAGTCCGAAATGCAGTACTTGGATGCAATCTCAAAAATGACAGAATGATCTCTGTTCGTCTCCAAGGAAAACCATT
>SJYT01055501.1:167279-260479 GCA_006410635.1 Cephalophus harveyi
GAAACTCCAGTACTTTGGCCACCTCATGCGAAGAGTTGACTCATTGGAAAAGACTCTGATGCTGGGAGGGATTGGGGGCAGGAGGAGAAGGGGACGACCGAGGATGAGATGGCTGGATGGCATCACTGACTCGATGGATGTGAGTCTGAGTGAACTCCGAGAGATGGTGATGAACAGGGAGGCCTGGCGTGCTGCGATTCATGGGGTCGCAAAGAGTCGGACACGACTGAGCGACTGAACTGACTGACTGATAGTTCGGTAGGGAGTGGGTCCAGGGAGGGTTCTGTGCAATCCAATGACACAATCAAAGCTGAGTTTAAAAAGGTAATCAAACAATCGTGGAGGTTAGATTAGAGTAGGGAGAAATGAGATGTGAATCTTCCAAATGAGAGTCTAGAGCAAGAGATTAGGTGAGAGATGAAGAGGGCTTGAACTTCGGTGATGACGGTGGGTTGGTTTAGAAGGGGAGCCATGTAAAGGTATCATTTTCCCCTAGGGCTAGGCTTGCAGCTAAGGGAAGGAATCTGAGTCTTACTTTGTGAGCATCACTAGAGGGGATTGTTAGGGCACCCAGCACCTTTAGATATTTGAGGCTGTTCAGCTAAGATAATTGTGTTGTGTTTTTTGTTTAGTTTTTTCAGAGAGAATTTGGTAAGCTGCTGGATGGATTTTGAGGCAGTTAAAAGAGATCGACCCAAGGAATGAGGAAAACTGGGGAGAAGGAATGAATTATCTGCATATTTGAAGTAAGTCAAGAAGCTAGATAATGTTCCTTGATAGGTTTCCCTGTACATGATTCTGTCACACCAAATTAAAAGATTTCACAGTCTAAGAGAGCCTACCTATGGAATGTAAAGATTTCAGACCATGGATCCAAAATAATCAAAATCTCCAGAAACACTCATTCCTATTGTGATACCATGCTATTTATTTTTCACAGAAGACTAGATTGAAAAAAAAAAAATCATTGTACTGAATTTTTGCTTTATTTTCTTTGGAACCTATGCAGGGTACAATGGATGAAGTGATAATTGCTAGCCCCCATCTCTGGTCAAAATAAGCAAAACTCTGAGTTAGACTTGGGAGTTCTCCAAGATACATTACTAAAGGACTTTTCGTTCTGTGGCTTGAATTTCACTGTCTTTTCTGTGACTGGCTGAATACTCTTTTTGCTGTATTTTCAGAGAAGGTGAGCTTGATTCACAGGAACTTGAACACAGTGCAAAAGGCAACATTTGTGTTGCTAATATCCATTCTTAGAGTCTGGGAAATCCCTCTGTGTTTATGACTTCACTAGCTCTGCCAGAGAAAGCAGCAGCAGGGCATAAGCTGAGAACACAGGACTTGCAAGCATCTAATTTAGGCTTAGATGCTTTTGATGTAATGGGTTACCTCTGAAGCCTCCTTGTCTTTTGTTATTAGCCACCAGTAGAGAGAGGCAGGAAATAGTATGCTTCCATTGAAGAAAGCAGGATGTGGTGAGTTGCTGGCTTCTGGTGTCAGGCATAGGATGATGCAATAACTGTGCCTTTGGCGGCTTGCTGTCAAATTAAGTTGTGGAGCCTTAGATGTGCCCACCATGTGAATTGGTGTGCTGTGCTCAGGACACTGTCTATACAGCGCGAGGAGCATGGGGCAGCTGAGGGGCATGGGATGCATACAGAGAGGACTGATCTTCAGTGGATTTTTTCCTATTTAGAAAGCATTGTTCTTCTGGGTTACTGCTTGCATCCACTGTCTTTCTCCGCATCTGTCATTGATCAAGGATCCAGTGGAGAGAAAAGAAAATGACTCCAGTGATATATCATGAGCAGTGTCAAGGCCCAAGACCAGGAGCTGTGATTCTGGTTCTAGAACCAGCTCCGGGTTTCCGCTAAGTGTTCATGGCATGTCTTCTACTCTGCTCACAGGCTCTCATCTTCCATTTTTGATCTCTTTTCTCCTACGTGGAATTGGATCAAAAATGGAATTGGTCTCGAATTTCTCACAAGGCCCAGAAATAAAAGAGAACTAGTATTTGGTGAGAGCCTACTATTTAGCAAGAATCCTTCCAGATGCTTCTATTACCTCCTTTAATCCTGAGCAATCCCTCTCAAGTATCATTATATGATTTTAAAGATGATAGAACTGAGGCTTGGAGAGGATCACAATCATAAAAGATTCAAGCAGCAGAGCCTAGATTAGATTCCAGGTTTGGCTTTGCTCCGTGTCACTGAACTGCCGCCGTCGCTGTGCGTTTTGGGACAGAAGGCAGAAACTCCAGTTACCAGTGTCTTTTACCAGCAGACTGTGTAGCTTTGCATAAGTCTTCCCAGCTCTTCCTGCTTGGTTTCCTTGGTTAAATATTAGGACAATAATTCTGACCCACCTCAGGAAGATCTGCCAAGGGCTAGAGTTTGTTGCAAAGAATAAATACGTTAGAAAATATTAAATTAACATTTACTGTAAGTCCACAAATACTAGACAGTATTAATGGAATGCTCTTCTTTTCTCTTTGCTCTTCTCTCTGCTCTGTCCCAGGCACTAGGCACACCACGTGAGCCAGGCCTGGTCTCAGCCCTCCAGGCACATGTGATAGCTGCTTAAGTTAAATTTGTTTTAAGGAATAAATAGGAAAAAGAAACATATCGGTAACTGTACCAATGCAACAGAGCATAAACAAACTGGTTAGAAACAAAATGTTTTTGGAGTAAAATTATCTTGCAAAATCCTGAAAGAGAAAGGGAATGCTTTGGTTAGAATACGTCCCAGTGGAAAAAGCCACTCCTTTTCTGGTAGGTGGTACATTTTCTTGGCGGTCATAGGAAAGTATGGAAGGCAGCTCTGCTCACTGTGATACCACCAATGTTGCTAGTGGGAAGGTTTGAAAAAAGTTAACTGGTGGATGAGGAGCAGATGGACAAGCATCCTAGATACACGAGAAGCCCTGAGAAGACAAGTTTAGAGACAAGAACGGGACGGGTTGGAAGCAAAAACTAGGACTTCTGAGTGATCCCAGAGAAGTACTGTAGTCTGGGGGTGCTGTGCGTACTTTGAGATGTGTGTTTTTTAAATTGAGGTATTGTTGATTTAGAATATTGTGTTAGTTTCAGGTGTACAGCAAAGTGATTCATATATATATGATATACACACACATATATGTTTTTTCTGTTATAGGTTACTGGATGATATTTAGTTCCTTGTGCTATACAGCATATCTTTATTCCTTATCTATTTCATATATAGTTGTTTGTATCTGTTAATCCTATGTCCCTAATTTACCCCTCCCCCCTCACATTTTCCCTTTGGGAATTGTAAATTTGTTTTCTATGTCTGTGAGTCTGTTTCTGTTTTGTATACATATTCTTTTATATTATTTTTAGATTCCACATATATGTGATATCATATAATATTTATCTCTTTGTCTTACTTACTTCACTGAATGTAATATTCTCTAGATCCTTTCATGCTGCTGCAAATGGAATTATTTTGTTCTTTTTATGGCTGAGTAGTATTCCATTGTATATATATATATATACTCCACATTTTCTTTATCTATTCATCTGTTGGTGGACAATTAGTTTGCTTCTATGTCTTAGCTATTGTAAATAGTGCTGCTGTGAACATTTGGGATGCATGTAGCTTTTCAAATTAGAGTTTTCTCTGGATATATGCCCTAGAGTGGAATTGCAGGATCATATGGAAACTCTAGTTTTTAACTTGTTTTCTGTAGTGGCTGCCCCAATTTACATTCCTACTAACAGTGTAGGAGATCTTCTTTTCTCCATACCATCTCTAGCATTTACTATTTGTTCCCTCATAGCTCAATTGGTAAAGAATCTCTACAATGCAGGAGACCCAGGTTTGATCCCTGGGTTTGGGAGATCCCCTGGAGAAGGAAACGGCAACCCACTCCAGTGTTCTTGCCTGGAGAATCCCATGGACAGAGGAGCCTGGCAGGCTACAGTCCATAGGGTTGCAAGAGTTGGACACGACTGAGTGACTAAAGAGAGAGAGGGGGAGAGAGAGAGAAGCTTTTTTAATGATAGTCATTGAGATATGTGGTTTGTGTCCTGCTTCTGATTTGTCGGTGATAAGAAAAGAGAAGCAGAGCCGAAGGCTCTGAGGTGGCAGGTGCACTCAAATCCAATAAACGTGAGAGGCCCCCTAGCTGGCAGAGGTGATAGTGATGGTTGTAAGGGCCAGTGTTAAAATTGTATCATGATGTGTTACACGATTCTCTCCCAAATCTGCGTGTCAAAACTGCACTCAGCTTTGAATGACACCTCCTCCATGAAGCCTTTATTGATTTCACCAAACTGGTTATCTTGTCTTATTTCTCGGGACACCCAGTGCTGCTTTTGCCTTTTCTTCAGGGGCTTCACACATTCAGCTGGACTTCCCAGTTATTTTTGTACATGCCATGTCCATCTAATTAGTAATCTCTTTCAATACAATGGAGCACTTTATTATTTGGGGGGCTCCCATTCCACCCAGGGAAGAGGTTAACTGAACAATGTTTGTGGAATCAAATGGAAGCAGTAGTGATTTGAATAATAAGGCTGTGGCAGCACTGGGAATAGCAGGCATCAAGCCAGTAGCTCTTGCTCGAGAAGGGGCATGTGTGGGTTCAAGCCATGACTTTGAACATCTGGGGCTATGTTTTGGTCTTCCATTGCATGCCTCTCATAAATCTTCTCAGCCTAGTGGGATAATATCACTCACTCTCCTGCTATATCCGTGGGGGAAATGAGGAAAAGGAGAGAAAAATATCACTTATTAGGTACCTGCTATGAGCCAGAAGCTGCTTAATTATTTGGATTTTCTTGATTATAAAATGACATTGATTTTAGAACAATATTTTTGGGGGAAAATTAAAAAAAACTATATTCCGTCAGTAATTCAACTGTAAGATCCGTTTTGATCTTGGTAAAGGAATTCTGGGATGTAATGTGAAGCTCAGAGACCCCATCTTCTGCTTCTCTGGAGCCCACCTAGAGGTACACCAAAAGCCTTCTTCAACTCCCCCTGGAATCCATGTGAGTCAATTGTGTAGATGTTACTAAGGATTTCATAGGGGAGGTAGGAAGAACGGTGTATACCGCACACTTGCAGTAACAGCTTTTTAATGCTCTTGAGAATGAAATTTCTCAAGCACTTTGCCACAAGGAGGTCCTTTGAGTTCTCTTCCTCCCAGCTGCATCCATCCAAGCAGGTTTCTCTCTCTCTCTCAGTTCTCCTCTCAGCCCCCACAAAGTAAACTCCTCTTCTTTTTTTGTGCAGAGCAGTTCAACTCAATCTACTACTTCAACATTCTTTTCTTCCCAGCATTCATCCTCTTTTGAAGCCAGTTTGCTGCTGCTGCTGCTGCTAAGTCGCTTCAGTCGTGTCCGACTCTGTGCGACCCCATAGACGGCAGCCCACCAGGCTCCCCCATCCCTGACCGACTCTGTGCGACCCCATAGACAGGAGCCCAACAGGCTCCCCTGTCCCTGGGATTCTCCAGGCAAGAACACTGGAGTGGGTTGCCATTTCCTTCTCCATTGTGTGAAAGCGAAAAGTGAAAGTGAAGTCGCTCAGTCGCATCCGACTTCTAGCGACCCCATGGACTGCAGCCTACCAGGCTCCTCCATCCATGGGATTTTCTAGGCAAGAGTACTGGAGTGGCTTGCTATTGCCTTCTCCGCCAGGATACTTAGTGAATGATTTTCTTCCCTGTGCAGCTAAATGCTGCGGCTGCTGCCGCTTTTTAGTCACTAAGTCATGTCTGACTCTTTGTGACCCCATGGACTGTAGCCTGCCAGGCTCCTCTGACCATGGGATTTCCCAAGCAAGAATACTAGAGCGGGTTGCCATTTCCTTCTCCAGGAAAATCTTTCCAACCCTGGGATCGAACCCATGTCTCCTGCTAGGCAGGAGGATTCTTTACCACTGAGCCACCTGGGAAGCCCATCCAGCTAAATATATCATCTAATTCATTCATGTTGTATCTGTGCTACAATGTATTATTATCCACATATTATTCCGATTTTTCAGACAAACAAGTACAGAAAAAGTAAAGCAACTTCCTAACTTACAAAGAGGGGCAGAGTCAGGGTTTGTATTCAGGACTGGCAGATTCAGAAACCTGTACTCATTCAGTAGACAGAGCTGCCTGGTAGCACGCGTCTCTGCTTAGTGCAGGACCTGCAAATCCTCCACTTCCCAGGAGGGAGCTAGATCTCAGCCACTTTGTCAGGCAATAAACGCCAATTCAGAATCTACTGGACCCTGGAAAGGTTCTGCTCTAGGGGATTCGTGAGGGTGGAGGCTGCATGGGACAGAGGGGAATGCTTTGTACTCTGGACAAGCCTTCAGTCTAGCCAGGAAAATGGGAATTGCTCCGAGACCATGATGGAACAATTTATAATCCGAGGTGGTAGATTTGGGGTGAGTATGGAGGAGAGTCTCCAAGAGGCCTCCCAGAGGAGGAAGACAAGCACACCCCCAAAGTGGAGCTGGTGATGAATAAGGCAGAGCCTGGGTAAAGGAGACCACTCTGTTTATTCTGAAAATGTGCCCTTGAATAAAAAAAGGAGCCCGGGGCCAGCAGCTTTATTACAGTCTTGGAGTTGAGAGTTAGGAGACAAGGGCTTTTACAGAGCACTTCAGAAACCTAATATTAGGTTTACAAAGATCACATTGTTTAGGAAAGGAAAGGACTTTATATTACCTTGATTGTGTTCTCTTGACCTTTCAGAAGAGCCTGGGGGCTCTCTAAGGGGAGTGTGGAATGTTCTGAGCTGATTGTTTTAAAAACTGTTTCCTGTATGCAGAGAGTGATTTTTTTTTTTTTTTTTTTAAGAAAAAGCGATGGACTTCAGCTTTCTCTTTATTTCCTTGTTCCTGTGATGTGTCTTGAGCATCATTTAGACATTTGGCAGAGATGTCCAAGTATTTGCATTGTAGGTAGGGAATAAAGCTGAAGATGGAGAAAGGAGATAAGAGTTGAGCCTCAGGGCCGCAGAAGATGAGAACGGAAAAGAGGTGTGTCCTGGGCCCCTGGTGTGGTGGAGAAGAGGGGGTGAGACCTACCTGGTCCCCTGGCTGCCAGCCGCTGTCTGAATCTACACCCAGTCTGCAAAAGGTGATTGTCCTGTTCGGTTCCTTCCCCTCTCCTCTCCACCATTTATGCTCATTTATTTTCTTGGTTGAAGGGTTGAAGATTTCCTGTTAAGATGATCTTTCTGATCAGCTTTGATATTCTTATTGTCCCTTCTTGGAGTATTTCCCTAGAAAGACATTTTTATTATATCAGTGTAGCACTTTTTCCTAACTGAGAATCTACACTAGAAATGTCAGAAAGGATGGCTTATAACAGTGGATTGTGGGTGGTCAGCCTCCCTGTGAAAAGATGAATCTCAAGGCACAGAAATTGCAGGGACTGGAAATAGCAGCAGATGAAAGTTCCCAAGGCAGCCCAGCTGCTGGCCTCCGAGGACTTTACCAGACACGTTTCTCCTGAAATAGCTTCTGAAACAACCAGACTACCACTTTCTTCACGAGATGAAGACCATGTGACATAAAAGAGGACTGGATTTAAAGAGTTTTATGGACATTCTGTTAATGTAAATCCAATTTTCTTTACCATAAAGGATGTGGTTGGAACTCCACAGATAGAATTCATTAGATTGATGTGCAGAGAAACTGTTTTACATTTCTAGGACTGAAGGCCCCTTGATTTATTTGAAAGATGTTTATTCTCCAGCAGTGTCCTCTCTGCTCAGTTCTCCTGTTTTTTATGCCTCCCTGGCTAGGTCTGTGTCTATAGCTTGGAGGGTTTAGCTATGTTCCACTTCTTAGGTTCATCAACATCCTTCTAGTGATTGATTTAGTGATGACAGGAGGAAACAGTGCCTTTGGTCTGCCCCTAACATGTAAAGCACTCAGGGCTAGAGTTCACCTGGAGGTGTGCATGCGCACATGTCTAAATACTTAAAAACTAGAAACCAGACCATGCCCCCATCCTGGGCAGCTTCCCACTTGGTAGCCCCTGCAACCTGTTCCCTTAGACTGAAAGCAAGTGCTCTAGAAGCTACTGGAGGATGCTCCATTGGGGACCAGCTCTGATTCCCAGGAACCAGCAGTGCTATGGTTCTGCTGGGACCTGTTGGAGCTGGGTCCGTGCCCAGCACTCCTGGCAGGTCTCAGGATGGAGCTCTGGAGTGAGTCAGGCTCCTGGACAGCTGGAAAGGGCATGTTCCCTCCACTTCACCTCATTTTTTTCAGGAGCTTTTCAAATCATTCTGAGCACCTCTAAAATTTATACCATGGGAACAGAAAAGAGGGATGGGGGTGTGTGGTTATTTAGGGGTAAATCAGATGTGTCCAATAGACAATTTATTGTTTCACTTTAAACAAAAGCAAAGGCAGAGCCTGTGACCCTCTTTTCTCCTCTCCCACCATCTGACACAATCATACCCCTGGGCCCTTGGTCCCCATTGCCACCTGGCCTGGGGGCTTCTGTGGCCCCTTCTTCCTTCTCCTTTAATTGTCCTCAGTCAAGTCAGTTATCAAACTTTCAAAAATCTTTCTTATGGGACTAAAAAGAGAAAGACAGTTTTTGTGTTTTGAGAGTTCTTCTAAAGCACAAGGCCCTGACCCAAGAGTCCACTCACTACTCTCCCTTACTCAGGTAGGACTTGAAGGTAGGACTAATAATGTGTCCTCCCTGTCAGGGTTGTGCTTCTGTCTGTACTTGGTTCTTGCTGTGTCTGTGGCTTATGTGTGAGATTTCAAAGAAAAGAACAACACCATGTGGTAGACAGAATAACTCTCCACCCCCTGCAAAATATCCATGTCCTAATACCCCAAATGGAAACAGTGACATGCTTTATATTTTGGGCCACAAAATCACTGCAGATGGTGACTACAGCCATGAAACTAAAAGAAATTTGCTCCTTGGAAGAAAAGTTATGACCAACTTAGACAGCATATTAAAAAGCAAAGACATTACTTTGCCAACAAAGGTCTGTCTAGTCAAAGCTATGGTTTTTCCAGTAGCCATGTATAGATGTGAGAGTTGGACTACAAAGAAAGCTGAGCGCCGAAGAATTGATGCTTTTGAATTGTGGTGTTGGAGAAGACTCTTGCGAGTCCCTTGGACTACAAGGAGATCCTAAGAGAAATCTGTCCTGAATATTCATTGGAATGACTGATATTGAAGCTGAAACTCCAATACTTTGGCCACCTGATGTGAACAGCTGACTCATTTGAAAAGACCCTGATGCTGGGAAAGATTGAAGATAGGAGGAGAAGAGGACGACAGAGGATGAGGTGGTTGGATGGGATCACTGACTCGATGGACGTGAGTTTGAGTAAGCTCTAGGAGTTCATGATGGACAGGGAGGCCTGACATGCTGGAGTCCATGGGGTCGCAAATAGTTGGACACAACTCAGTGACTGCACTGAACTGAATCCCCCAAAGATGTGAATATGTTACCTTACCTGGAAAATGAACTTTTCACATGTGATTAAGTTCAGGATGTTTAATGGAGGTTATCGTGGATCATCTAGTTATTTTTTTACTTGAAATATAGTTGCTGTCCAGAATTACTTAAGTTAACTAGCTAGCTAGTGTGTCTGACTCTTTGCGACCCCATGGGCTATAGCCCACCAGGCTCCTCTGCCTATGGAATTCTCCAGGCAAGAATACTTGAGTGGGTTGCCATTTCCTCCTCCAGGGGACTCTTCCTGACCCAGGGATTGAACCCATGTCTCCTGTGGCTCCTGCATTGGCAGGCAGATTCTTTACCACTGAGCCTCCTGGGAAGCCCCATTTAAGTTACAGGTGTACAATAAAGGGATTCACTACTTTTAAAGGTTATATGCCTTTTATAGTTATTATGTGGACCATCCAGTTTTAAAAAAGAGGGTAGCAGGAGAGACAGAAGAGGAGGGAGATGTGAGGACAGAAGCATAAGCCAGACTGATGCGATTGCTGGGCCTGGAGGGAGAAGAGGGCCTTGAGCCCAGGAGTGCAGGTGGCCTCTGGAAGCTGCAGAAAGCAAGGAATGGATTCTCCATATATTCTTTCCTGGAGAATTCCATGGACAGAGGAGCCTGGTGGGTTACAGTGTATAGGGTCACAAAGAGCCAGATGTGACTGAAGTGACTTAGCACACTAGAGCTTCTAGAAGCCTCTAGAAGCCCTGCCAACCATGTAGATTCCTGACCTCCAGAACTGTATGATAATAAACTTGTGTTAGTTTAAATCACTAAATTGTGGTAATTTGTGACATCAGCAATGGGAAATGAATACACCCCCCTTCCAACCCATCCTAATCACCTGTTGCTTCCTCAGATCACAGACTTAACCCACTGACTTAGGGATGCTTTGCTTTTTTTCCTGATGAACTCAAACCATTTTCCATTTCCCAGTAACACACACCAAGGCTTCACATTCTTGGACTGGGATTTTGAGAAGTCCTAACGTGCTCTGCTGTGTTTTAGGAAGAAACAGAGCCCCTATGTATCAGCCATACCAGTGAGCCAGGCGGATAGGCAGGTGTGAAGGGGACTTAAGGTGATGGACCAGCTGTGTGCTTCTGAGGAACTTGCCTTAATTGGGAAACTTGATTAGGTGGTGCAGTGGTAAAGAATCTACCCGCCAATGCAGGAGACATGGGTTCCATCCCTGGGTTGGGAGGATCCCCTGAAGGAGGAAACGGCAACTCACCCCAGTACTCTTGCCTGAAGAACCCCATAGACAGAGTAGCCTGGTGGGCTACAGTCCATGGGGTTGCAGTGAAAGTGAAAGTTGCTCAGTCGTGTCTGACTCTTTGCGACCCCATGGACTGTATAGTCCATGGAATTCTCCAGGCCAGGATACATACTGGAGTGGATACCTTTCCCTTCTCCAGGGAATCTTCCCAATCCAGGGATTGAACCCAGATCTCCCACATTGCAGGCAGATTCTTTACCAGCTGAGCCACAAGGGAAGCCCAAGAACACTGGGGTGGGTAGCCTATCCCTTCTCCAGCAGATCTTCCCAACCCAGGAATTGAACCAGGGTCTCCTGCATTGCAGGCTGATTCTTTACCAGCTGAGCTATCAGAGAAGCCCTAGTAACTTCTTTGGGGTTATAGAGTTGGACACAACTTAGCGCCTGAGCACAATTAGTTAACTGTGTGCAGCTCTGTATGTTGACTCGCTTCTCGCCCTCCTCACCCCCCAACCCAAGTCTTGACTAAAGCCCCTACAAAGCAGTTCATGTGTGCCATAACCATGCTGCAGACTTGCAAGAGGAGTTTAATGACTGTTTCGGCCAAGGTGATAATGGGGAAATGCCCCTTTGAAGCCAGAGTGGGGGAGACAACAGCGATAATTAATTTTCCCAGGGGATGCTCATCTGCAGGGAAGAATCCAAAATACTTTTTCTGAGAAAGGCATGTCGTGGCCATAATGACGAGGGTTCTTGGTCTTCCCTAATCAATTGGAAATTGACTAGAGGCCAGACGAGAAATTCAGGCCAGGCTTTGTGGGGGCCCTGCTGCAGCAGCGGGGAAGGAGAACAAACAGCAGGGTCCCTGCTCACTCACTCCCCGAGGGGAGTGAGCTTGTTCCTTGCATGGAGTGAGGGTCGGGCTTGTGCCTAGGGGTTGGGCGGGAGGGGTGGCTTAAATGTTTTGCCCACCCCTCCTTAGGTGATTGTGCAAGGGCATGCTCAGTACCCTGCTTTTGCTCCTGACTTCCAGATTTTGCTCTTCAGAAGCGGCAGTTGGGCTTTCTTGGTCTTTTTGTAGCTTTTGTCCAGAATTTGCCCCAACTTTCTTTGTATTTTGTGGTTTCAGGAGAGGAGGACCCAGGTGTAAGCATTAATACCAATGGGTCCCAGGTCCCAGCCTGTCTCAGTAAGGGTTAGGATGAAATTCCTTTGCAATGTGAGTGTGCCTCTCTGTGCCAACTACCACTTTTCAACCCCAGGATCTGGAGACATGGAATAACAAAGTGGAACTTAGGAGCTTGGTGGCACTGGGGACTGTCAACCCTAGATATAGACAGAGACAGCCTCTGTGGAGTTAGCTTCTTGGCAGGTGAGTCCCATTATACCCAGCCAAGGGCTCAGTTACCTTTACCACAGGTACTGTAACACTTAAACAGCAAAGAGCATGTGTTTCTCTTACTATGTCCCACTGCAGTCATTAGTGGGACAGTTGTTCAGTTATTCAACTGTTTAACACCCTTGTGCCAGAGAAAATGCATAACCCTTTTGGTCTGCCATAAAACAGAAGCAGTTTTAAAAATTGCATTTCTTATAATGAAGGTAAAATTCTTCTGAAATAACGTGACTCCCTGCATAATGTGACAGTTGTCATACATGCCACACACCCAAATCTCAGCAGTTCTATCTGGAAGCACAGGAACCAGTTTTTCAGCACAATCAGAAAGCTGGCTTAAGCCCAGGAAGGATTTTAGTTATTTAAGTGATACTGGAATTAAAACATTTATGTTCAAGCCAAATAGGTTTCTGAGGGTAGTCCAGAAGGTAGGACTTTGTACTTCACCAACTGTCTAACAAATAATGCCACATATTCGAAAGGAGAGACTGGAAAAGATAGTAAATGACGTTGGAGGTTACGGGGGAGAGTGGCTGCTTTGGTACTGGCGGCAGTTGTGAGAACATGATGGCAGACTGCAGGTGGTACTTGAAGTGGGAGGGAGTGTCTGACAGGAGAGAATAGAGTTGGGAAGAGAAAGTGGGAAATGGATAGTCCACCCAGAGGTCAGTACTTTCCATCAGATGTGCGTTCCAGGAGTGCTGCTGTTCGGGGAACAGTGTGGCCAGAAGAAAGGAGCAACAGCTACGTCCACCTTCTCCCATCCAGCCTCCTGTTTACCTCCACCCACAGCCTTTTGCTTGTGCTGCGTGGCTCAGATGATAAAGAATCTGCCTGCAGTGCAGGAGACCTGGGTTCAATCCCTGGGTAGGAAGATCCGCTGAGCAGGGCACGACTTCCAGTATTCTTGATTGGAGAATTCCATGGACAGAGGCACCTAGCAGACTTCAGTTCGTGGGGTCTCAAAGAGTCAGCCATAACTGAGCAACTTTCACCACCTTTTTTACCACTTTCAGTTCAGTTCAGTTCAGTTCAGTTCAGTTCACTCAGTCATGTCTGACTCTTTGCAACCCCAGGGACCACAGCATGCCAGGCCTCCCTGTCAATCACCAACTCCTGGAGTTTACCCAAACTCATGTCCATTGAGTTGGTGATGCCATTCAACCATCTCATCCTCTGTCATCCCCTTCTCCTGCCCCCAATCCCTCCCAGCATCAGGGTCTTTTCCAATGAGTCAACTCTTCGCATCAGGTAGCCACAGTATTGGAGCTTCAGCTTCAGCATCAGTCCTTCAAATGAACACTCAGGACTGATCTCCTTTAGAGGACTGGTTGGATCTCCTTGCAGTGCAAGGGACTCTCAAGAGTCTTCTCCAACACCACAGTTCAAAAGCATCAGTTCTTCGGTGCTCAGCTTTCTTTAGAGTCCAACTATCACATCTATATATGACTACTGGAAAAACCATAGCCTTGACTAGATGGACCTTTGCTGGCAAAGTAATGTCCCTGCTTTTTAATGTGCTGTCTAGATTAGTCATAACTTGCCTTCCAAGGTGTAAGCGTCTTTTAATTTCATGGCTGCAGTCACCATCTGCAGTGATTTTGGAGCCCCCCAAAATAAAGTCAGCCACTGTCTCCACTGTTTCCCCATCTATTTGCCATGAAGTGATGGAACCAGATGCCATGATCTTAGTTTTCTGAATGTTGAGCTTTAAGCCAACCTTTTCACTCTCCCTTTTCAGTTTCATCAAGAAGCTCTTTAGTTCTTCTGCCATAAGGGTGGTGTCATCTGCATATCTGAAGTTATTGATATTTCTCCCAGCAATCTTGATTCCAGCTTGTGCTTCTTCTAGCCCAGTGTTTCTCATGATGTACTCTGCACATAAGTTAAACAAGCAGGTTGACAATATACAGCCTTGATGTACTCCTTTTCCTATTTGGAACCAGTCTGTTGTTCCATGTCCAGTTCTAACTGTTGCTTCCTGACCTGCATACAGATTTCTCAAGAGGCAGGTCAGGTGGTCTGGTATTCCCATCTCTTGAAGAAAATTTTCCACAGTTTATTGTGATCCACACAGTCAAAGGTTTTGGCATAGTCAATAAAGCAGAAATAGATGTTTTTCTGGAACTCTCTTGCTTTACATGTTAGCTAATTGGAAAATACAAGGTGATTAAAAAGGATTGATAAATAATTTCCTTTTTATTCAAGAAGTAGGTTCTACAAACAGATGGTCAAGTGGGATTTGTGAAGAAACTGTTAGAGTTATGTCCATAAGTTGGCAGATGCTCAGTGTGCCCCTCTTCATATCACAGCATGCATCAGTCCTCTGATCAATCAGCATCTTTAAGGGAGTCACTACTGATGGCTAGACATATTGTGATCCACACAGTCAAAGGTTTTGGCATAGTCAATAAAGCAGAAATAGATGTTTTTCTGGAACTCTCTTGCTTTACATGTTAGCTAATTGGAAAATACAAGGTGATTAAAAAGGATTGATAAATAATTTCCTTTTTATTCAAGAAGTAGGTTCTACAAACAGATGGTCAAGTGGGATTTGTGAAGAAACTGTTAGAGTTATGTCCATAAGTTGGCAGATGCTCAGTGTGCCCCTCTTCATATCACAGCATGCATCAGTCCTCTGATCAATCAGCATCTTTAAGGGAGTCACTACTGATGGCTAGACTGGCAGCCATGCATGTTCCTTCATTTCTTCAAGGCATGGAGAAGGGTTGGTTCCAACACCACTTCTTAACCACAGTTAATCTATAACCTGGTAACTGAGTGATACAGTTTTGAGAGTGTTTACTATGGACCTAACAGAAGCAGAAGATATTAAGAAGAGGTGGCAAGAATATACAGAAGAACTGTACAAAAAAGATCTTCACACTGGAAGAAGAACAAGCTGGAATCAAGATTGCCGGGAGAAATATCAATAACCTCAGATATGCAGATGACACCACCCTTATGGCAGAAAGTGAAGAGGAACTAAAGAGCCTCTTGATGAAAGTGAAAGAGGAGACTGAAAAAGTTGGCTTAAAGCTCAACATTCAGAAAACTAAGATCATGGCATCTGGTTCCATCACTTCATGGGAAATAGATGGGAAACAGTGGAAACAGTGTCAGACTTTATTTTTTTGGGTTCCAAAATCACTGCAGATGGTGATTGCAGCCATGAAATTAAAAGACGCTTACTCCTTGGAAGGAAAGTTATGACCAACCTAGATAACATATTAAAAAGCAGAGACATTACTTTGCCAACAAAGGTCCATCTAGTCAAGGATATGGTTTTTCCTGTGGTCATGTATGGATGTAAGAGTTGGACTGTGAAGAAAGCTGAGTGCCAAAGAATTGATGCATTTCAACTGTGGTGTTGGAGAAGACTCTTGAGAGTCCCTTGGACTGCAAGGAGGTCCAACCAGTCCATTCTAAAGGAGATAGCCCTGGGAGTTCTTTGGAAGGACTGATGCTAAAGCTGAAACTCCAATACTTTGGCCACCTCATGTGAAGAGTTGACTCATTGGAAAAGACCCTGATGCTGGGAGGGATTGGGGGCAGGAGGAGAAGGGGACGACAGAGGATGAGATGGCTGGATGGCATCACTGACTCGATGGACACGAGTTTGTGTAAACTCCAGGAGTTGGTGATGGACAGGGAAGCCTGGCGTGCTGCGATTCATGGGGTTGCAAAGAGTCAGACCCGACTGAGCGACTGTACTGAACTGAACTGAACTGAATCTTTCATGAGTAACCTTGTGCAGGGTCTTTGGTTATTCACCTGTTGGTAGGCTGCTCTTGCATACACCTTGTCTCATCTAGTAGCAATCAGGTTTCGAAACTAAGAGCTAAATGTAGGTGTTTTAGTAACATGCAGTCATTCTAAAAGGGATAGGAGCTCTTGTGAAAAAGAAGTCATTAAATTCTAGAAATACACATGGCACACATAACTGAGGGAGCTGCTCAGGTGTTGACAACTTGCATTGTGATTTGGAGGAAACTGAAAGGCTTCACAAACAGGTCTGTTTACTTTTCTGAAATGTGTTTGGTATTATTGTGGACTTATTGAAATTCTAAGAAGCTCTTAGTGATTCATGCTACCCAAGTGAAGAAATTAGAGCTTTTTTGTATGTACCCCATATAATAGAGAAGACACCAGAAGTCAGTTTCATTATTCTCTCTTGTACTTCTCATTTTATTATTCCAGCCAGGGACATGGAATGTCTTGAAAGATTGAACAGCTGTGTATATTGACTCAGAACTGAGAGACAAAATGTGTCCCTGTCTTGAGATTTCTGAGAAAGTATAGCGATGAGATTTATTCAAATCACTTAGCAAATATAAGAAGTGGAAAGTTTCATTAATCCAAGAGCAATCATTTTTGAAATTGTCTGCACTTAGAGAATTAAAATGATAATCCTGACCTGGTTTGAGCACTTTTATGGAAAACTCAAGAGTTTTATATAGTGTCAACTTTCTTTATATAATTTCTTTAGACTTAATTTTTCCTTTCAACTTCAAGTGCTCAGTTGGTTTTGTCACTTAAATTAAAGCCTAGTGATGAGAGCTGAATTATTTCTTAATTTTGTTGGATTTTGAATTTTTTATGGGAGTCTTATTTGTCTTTCTAGAATTATCCTACATGAAAGTTGCTTCTTTTTACCATTTTTTCTTTATTTATTGAAATAAATCAAGCATAGCTAAATATGTTACCTCTCGTTATATTAGTTTTGGCAATATATAATGGATCAATATTAAAAGAATTAAAGAATTAGTGGAAATGCTGAAGCTTTTTTGAGGGAAGGAGGATGAATTGGGTTACCTATTTCCTTAAGGTTTGTTAGAATCATATTAAGTTACTTAAGCATATTCCCTGGAATAGCCTGATATTTCATCACATTTGAAAGCATGTGTTTCCTTCCTAAAGTGGTAAGGCTTAATATCGCTGGGGCTGGAAATAAAAATTTCAAATGTCAAAAATTTCTCACATTGTATTTTCAAAGAGAACAGACTTCACTGATGTGAGTGGTTGATGCTTTAAAAGTTCTAAGCAAATGTTCACTTTCAACTGAAGTTCTATTCCATCTGCTTAATGAATCCATGTGAAGCACATCACCCTGAAGTTATAGTCATTCTTTCTTTGGTGTGAGGCCTCATCTGAAAACCTGGGAAACGTGCCCTACCAAACAGCACACCAAATACAAAGAATTTAGCAATACTGTAGGTTCCATTCCAGTGTGTTTCCCAAGGTCTTGGTGAAAGGTATTACTCCAGGTTTGCTAGGAGAACATAGTTAGGGAGTGTGGGAGAGGGAGCATGTGATCAACCTAATCGGTTATTCCTATCTTGCAGAACCTTTTGATTCCTTCCTCAGTATTACAGTAGGGAATTTCCAGCATCTCAACTTCACCTAATAGGGCTCAGCACTTAGTCCAAATTTCCAGCAATTATTGCAGCACACAATTGGAACTGATATCAATTATTGAAGCTATCGCATTAAATGCAACATACTCACTGAGAAAACTCCTAAGTATGACTTCAGCCTGATATAAAACTATGCTTTTCCATCTTAGGTAGAGAACTCTTTTTATCAGATTTTTCCCTTTACAAGGAGCAAAGCACTCTTTATACACAGATTTCCAAGATTTTTGTCTAAAGAGATTAGCAAAACTTCACAGTTCCTTTTTTGCAGCTAAGCCCTTTCCTCCAGATTTTTGACTTCAGAAGTGAGTACCCTAGGTCATGTTGGGATCTGACTCTAGGTCTAGAAATAATAGAGGTGACTGTGGAGCCGGGCATGAGGAGAATGCGTGTGCAGGTCGTTATGTGTTTGCTCCTTCCCGTTGGTTCTTTGTCTTCTCTGTCTTCCTTGGTGCTTTGGCAAACTGATCTCTTGGACTGTGTCACTGAGCACAGTCCAAACGGATTTCTTGGACTGAGCTCCTTTGACCTCTGACTTCTCATTGGTTTAGGTGAATGGGAAACAAGATCTTGGGTAGTGAAAGAGGAGAGAGTTCAGAGCTTTTCCTTTGCCTTCTTCTTTCTTCTTTAGCCAGGGTCCTGGTTGGGACTGTATTCCTCTATACCCATAGTTCCCTGTGGGTGGTCCACTTCCTGGACAGCTCTCACTGGTTTCAGGTCACATGTCTTTCTTTTCTTGCTCCTTTGGGCTTAGTCATGCTAACTGTTTCTTGCTGATGGCATGGGGTGCCTCATCATTCCTTATTGGTTCCTTAAAGCTGCCTCGTTCAGTTTGCTTTAGTTGTGTCCCATTCTTTGTGACCCCATGGTCTGTAGCCCACCAGGCTCCTCTCCATGGGATTCTGCAGGCAAGAATATTGGAGTGGGTTGCCATACCCTCCTCCAGGGGATCTTCCCGACGCAGGGGTCGAATCTACCTCTGCTTATGTCTCCTTCATCAGCAGGCGGGTTCTTTACCACTAATGCTACCTTGGAACCTAGACCTTTGTAAACAGTTATAAAATAAATCCTTTTCAGTTAAAACCCTTTGGGTATTCTGTATCTTACCTACAAGGACTTTAAATGATAAAATTAGCTTTTCCTTTCAAGACATCTCCAACATCTAAGGCTGTTTCATCTGTATTTATGCAACCAAATGGTAAAGGCCTCATCAGATGAGGAAAAGAGGTTGCTATGGCTACAAGGGTGTGTGGCTGGATGTTTGGAGTCTCCTAGTTCTCAAAACCTCCTAAATAGCTGCACTTTGACTTTTGGACTCCATTTTTCCCTATCATTGCTCTATATTTAACATGAACATTCTAGTGAGTCTGTGAATGCAATCAGTGGAGTTTGTTTTTAAGGTACTTGTTCGGAGAAGGCAATGGCATCCCACTCCAGTACTCTTGCCTGGAAAATCCCATGGATGGAGGAGTCTGGTGGGTTGCAGTCCATTGAGTCGCTGAGTTGGACATGACTGAGTGACTTTACTTTCACTCTTCACTTTCATACATTGGAGAAGGAAATGGCAACCCACTCCAGTGTTCTTGCCTGGAGAATCCCAGGGACGGAGAGCCTGGTGGGCTGCCATCTATGGGGTCGCACAGAGTTGGACACGACTAAAGTGACTTAGCAGCAGCAGCAGCAGCAGCCTTATATCTCTAAGAGATAAAAAGATTCTTTTAGCTCAGTCTGTGCTTTGGTATGGAGGCCATGATTTGACTGTGTTACTCTCTTTTTTGAACTGGCCAGAGCCAGTAAAAGAAGCCATCCACTGCTCTACATGGAATTCTTCACATCCTTTATGTTGTTTCATGACACTGAAAAATTGGTCCCCCACAGTCTTGAAGCCCAAAGGACTTCATTTGAAGTGATCCCAAGAGATACTTTAATGAGCTGTTTCTCCTGTCTGCCATGAGTTAGAATATTCTCTTTCCTGAATACTAGAGGGATTCTTACTGCTTTCAGCCAGATATCCAATCCTAGATCTGCCCATTTCTTTAAGGGTCCATCACTTGCAATTTCATTCTCTGGTATCAAACTATGTTTCAATCAGCATACTTGATTTTAATCAACAGAAATTGCCTTTAAGTGGTGGTTTAAGCCAGAAAAGAAATTTTTGGAGGGATGATGAGTAATTCAGATTCCACTAAAAAATGGACAGACACTAAGTGAAGAGTCTAGAAATTAAGAAAATTAACTAAAGTCATGTCAAAGCAATAGTCTGTTAGGATTCTACCGTGGGATCTTGCCATAGTCATTGATGGCCTCTCATTATTCACTGAGACTGTGAATAATTTTTCAACATTTCTAGCATATTCGGGGCATTTTCTCAGATTTCCAGTGTTAAAATCTCTGATTGGAGCATTTGATAGACTTAGTCTAAGCTCTAGCTGTTAGTGAATGAGTATGAGCCTGGACCTTGCCTCCCACTAACGTTACCACAAAAGAGAATTCTTGATGAATTGGTTCAGCTGGTAAAGAACTTGCCTGCCAATACAGAGGTGTAAGAGATACAGGTTTGATCCCTGGGTTGAGAAGATTTCCTGGAGAAGGAAATGGCAATCCACTCCAATATTCTTGCCTGGAAAATTCCATGGACAGAGGAGACTTGTGTGCTACAATCCATGGGGTTGCAAAGAATCAGACATGACTGAGCATGCATGCACACACTCAGTTGTTGGTTAGCTAAAAATCAAGACAAAAACTGAATTAAAAAAAAAAAAGGAAGCAATCACTATTTAATATATGCATCCTGCCTTCTTGACTCTGGATTGTCAGAGTCCCTTTGTGGGGCCAATGTTGGAAAAGCAGTCAACCATACTTGCTATAACTCTTGGCCACAGTGGCTCAAATATGAAAGTAATCATTACTCAAATTGGTTATGGTTTGAGCATTGTTATGCACATCATTTATGGTCTAAACTCCTCCTCTCCCTTTCTTCCTTTTTCCTAATATCCCACTGGTCACAAAGTTTTGCTGATTTGTATTCCATTCTACCATAGAGATTTGATAATTTAACTTTTATTATTTGTAATTTTGGCTGATTAGTCACATCAGTAAGTGATGCTAAGCCATACCTAGTATCAAATATTAATAAAAGAGGACAGGTAAAGGGAAAGAATGTTCTTGTTATCTTTACTGTCTTTTTTTAAAAATTAATATAGTTTCTCTTTCTTTGTTTCAGCTGTTTCTCTGAGTCCATCAAAATTTGAAAATTGTACATTTTGTATTTATTCTGCTGCAGATAATTTCCATTTTGATAAAATTGACTATTTAGCCAAGGATGTAATGTTTTGATTCTAATAATTAAATGAATACCATTTTTTACAATAAGTAGCTGAAACTCCAGGACTTTGGCCACCTCATGCGAAGAGTTGACTCATTGGAAAAGACTCTGATGCTGGGAGGGATTGGGGGGCAGGAGGAGAAGGGGATGACAGAGGATGAGATGGCTGGATGGCATCATTGACTTGATGGATGTGAGTCTGAGTGAACTCCGGGAGTTGGTGATGGACAGGGGGGCCTGGCGTGCTGCGATTCATGGGGTTGCAGAGGCAGACACAACTGAGCGACTGAACTGAACTGAGGGGCATATTTATGATTTCTTCTGTCATTTTACTAACTTATTATCTAGAAATTATAGATTTCACATAAGTTCTTATTACTTGGGTAATTGAGGATTTATAAAAAGCTTGTATTTCTGTGGAAACCTTCCATTTTTGAACTATGAACACTGTGAATTGCCCTAGAAGATCCCAGTATCATCACTGGTAAACATAATTTTGTCGTCACTGTTGAGGCCAGCTTTTTGCTCATGATCCAGCTATGGAAAAAATAGACAATGTTGCGTAGTTACTATTTATCAATTAAAAGAACAGGGAATGATATTTGGGGATTATCTGAGTGAGTCATAAAGAATATGCAGGAGCCATGAAGTTAAAATATTTTGTTGGCATCTGGCTTTCCCTGTTCACCCCTAACCTATAAAATAGTTAAGAAAAACCCCTCTTACTGCAACATCTCCATGAAAGGGACATGAACAGGAACTTAAATCCTTCTGCTGTGTCTGTGTATCACGTCCTCTCCCTTCTTTACCAGATGCTGTTTCATATGATATATATATAGTTACAAAGGCCTCATTCCCAATCCCAGAGAGAACAACTTGTCTTTTGACTTATATATTGTCAAGTAGCCGATTAAATAAGATTTTCCATTTTTCAAGTGGTGTTAGGGTGTTGTCTAGGTAAAATATCTGTCATCCTATCACATTGGCACATCTGTTGACTGGATTTAACTGAATCTAAAACTGTAATATGATTAGAACAGCAGATGTGGAATGACTTGAAAAACAAGGCAAGCAGCTTGAGGAGCATCTATTGTTTTTTTATTAATTATGGTATTAGCTTTAAAAAAATGACAGAGTTCAGACAGATCTTTCATATTTAAAGAGGAAGTCTTCAGGTAGCAATTAATTTTAATGAGCAGGTTTTCTACTGATATGTACATATATATCCCTAAAGACATTCCAAGTATACTTATCAACATCTGGAAGCAGTGTTGGCCAAACCGTGTGCTTAGTTCTTAACATCAAAAACCATATTTTGAAAAGAATCTTTTATAAATTCTGGAAGGAAGCTGTGAATAGTTACCAAAAAAGTAGACTTTTCAATATATTCTAATGTCTGAGTTATTAGGGAGTCAGATGTCTGAAACTCAACTCTAGCGCAATCTGGAGTTTAGAAAAAAAGAGAAAAATATCAGCAAGGATGTGAATAGAAGAGTTGAAAATACTATTGTACTCACTGAAAAACTTCTCTTTCATTCATCCATTCTTCCTTCCTTTTTTTTCTTCTCTTTTTTTAGGCTAAAATTTCAGCAGCTACTTAGCTAGCTCACACTACAAAAGATGAGGTTGATCGATCCTTTGATTAATTAGAAGAATGGGAAAATTTTATGGATGAGCAAAAGCTTTTAAGATTCAGCTCTGTAGGTTGAAATGCATAGGAGAACTGAATAGGAAAGAGAATAGATAAAGAAGGGATAAAGAAAAAATATGCCTCAGAGGAAAGACAACACAACAAAAGTGGCAGACCCTAGAAGACAGGAGCTAAGAAGAGAGTGGTAAAAAACAGATAATGCAGAACTGTGACATTCATGATGTATATCAGATTCCATGAATTCACTCGTTTATTCATTCAAACCATATTTACTGGGTTAATCATCTGTGCCTAACGTTAGGAAAATCCTGGATGGTTCAAAGGTGGACAAATACTGTCCCCATCTCTGTCCTCCAGGTGCTCAATGTTGGGTGAGAGAGGGAGAGTGTGGACACATGTTATAGGTGTGATGCTGCTGCTGCTGCTAAGTCGCTTCAGTCATGTCCGACTCTGTGCAACCCCACAGACGGCAGCCCACCAGGCTCCCCTGTCCCTGGGATTCTCCAGGCAAGAACACTGGAGTGGGTTGCCATTTCCTTCTCCAATGGTAGCAATGATGTTATACACATGCAAATGATAGAGCGGGAGCACAGGGAGGAATTTACCACTTTTCCTTGGAAAAGGAGGAAGGAAGGGTAGAAAAGACGTTGAGCTGAGACTTAAATGTTACTTCCTTACAGTTTCTGGCAGGTCCCAATGGAGACCTTCAAAATAAGAATTAACCACCTACCAACCCTAATAAACAGTGATCATAATGGTGCCTGAACCAGCTAAGAAAAGTTTTTATGTTCTGTACAACTTGTGTGTCCTCTAAGAGTTAGCTCAGTAACTCCATCTATTCTTTGGAGGTGATCTCCTTCTTTGATCACCCAGACTTAAACTGTCCTTATTAGAATTATCACAGGCCATGGACCATGTCTAGTCTATGAACCATCATTAGATCATGCAGCTTTCCACTCTATGTAATTTCCCTCATTACTGAATTGTAAATTCCCTGATGTCCTTGAAATACCTTCCTAGTAAATTTTAGCATTTGTTGTTTGTTGTTCACTCCCTAAGTTGTGTCTGACTCTTTGCAACCCCATGGAATTTACAGCTGCAAAATGAGTGAATCAATGTGGTAAGGCTCTTGACATGTCAAAAGATTACTCTTTTGATTATCTGGAAAATATAATACTTAGTTCTAGCCTCTTCTCCATAACAGAATTGTGAATGTAAGGTTCAATCCATGGTCTAGCATGACTTTATCTTACTGTTAAAAAAAAAAAAAGCACATCTGAAAGTTAGGGAAGAAGTGTAGGTATTGGCTTTGCATCATGTACACTTTCAGAAGAATATTACCTGTGGTCAGGAAATAACAGTTCTAAGGAGGCTGAGGTGCAACCTCAGTCCTAGATTGCTGCTCAGCATGGTTCATCAGGAAAGGGTGGGAACCACTTTCAATGGTGTGAAATTCATCTGTGAAGCCTCTCTCAGTGCTGTGCCATCTGGTGAACCACTGGTGAATAACAAGCCAATTACATTACCTGAAAAGATGACATTGATTCTAAAATTTAAAACTGTGAGTGTTTCCTCATTGAATTCATCCATCAGTCAGTCAGTGTTAATGAACAGAATATTCAGAGACCTCAGGCTTAAATTTTATTTGCATTATGGAATTCATACTGTCAGCTAATGATCCAGGGCCTAATAGTTCTCTCTCTGAGAGGTATACTTTACGTGTCCTAGAAATTTCCTGTGAATGGGGAGATATGTTTTTTCCAGTAATTGAGAATGTAGGTCAATGTTTTTGAGAACCACTCTGCAAATGGGAAGTGTTGCAGTGTATAAATTCAAGCTATTATTATTATTGCTATTAACTCTGCCTATTAATTACCTGAAGACCAGTTCATCCACTAAAACTTAACTTTTTAATGCAGGCTGCAAGGAATTTATAACCTTATTTACTAGCCCTTTTAATTTTTTAAAATTTTAATTTCCTTTTAATGTCTACATGGTCAAATGTATGAGGTATAAAATTACATGAATGAATAGGTTACACGTATAAAAAGTGATCCTCTCTGTACGGAGAGAGTAACATGGAAACTTACATTACCATATGTAAAATAGATAGCCAATGGGAATTTTCTGTATGATTCAAGGAACCCAAACAGGGGCTCTGTGACAATCTAGAGGGGTGGGATGGGGGAGGGAGATGGGAAGGAGGTTCAGAGGGAGGGGATATACGTATACTGATATACGTATATGGGTGATTCATGTTGATATTTGGCAGAAAACAACAAAATTCTGTAAAGCAATTATCCTTCCATTAAAAAAATAAATTAAAAAAAAGTGATCCTTTCTGGACCTTCCTACATTTCTTTGGGAAGAATTGAGGAGAAAAAACAGGAAATGTAGGTGTGAATTAATTTTCATTTATTTAAAATTAAAGAAGAAAGGAAACTCAATTCTTCTAAACTAAAGTGGCGTTGGAGGTTAATTTTAGTTGAACGAATTAAAAGCTGTTTTCAGATTAAAGGAAATAAGCAACAGTCAAATTCTCTGAAAATTTTTAAGGAAAAGAAAGCTTAAAGACTCCAATTTAGACATTTAAAACACAAGTATAAGCTTCCCAAACCAAAGGAAAAGAGAAGAAAATTCCTTTCTCCTGAGACTGTGATAATGGCTTAATAAGCAACTCCCCTGCAAATATTCTAAAATTTCAGAGAAAAATCCTGAAAAATACAAATATCTCTGATATTCACTTAACGAGAAGTCACAGAATAGATTGCAATAAATGTGCTAGTATTTAAAATTGGTTGAAAATCACCACTGAATTCCTTAAAAATGTTTAGAGAATATAGGAAGATACACATATGCTTTGTAAGATGTTTATATCTTAGAGACACTTCACATAAAGAGATATTGCCTGTTACTGGACATAAAAAAATAGAATTATTCTAAAATCTTCCAATAATAAAATTGAAATTATTATACTGGTATTAGAATTTGTAGTTTACAAAAATGCTGCAGATATGTTTTTCCACAGTGAAATCCTTGATAAGAGAAATATTCAAAATCATGTTCTATAGAAATAACTCGACATGCTATTATGCTAAGCAATGGAAATAAAATTATTTTTGTCAAACTGTAGCATAATGATGTTAATTTGATATTACAATTTTCCTATTTTAAAAGTTAGGCCTTATCTGTAACAGTTTTGCTGTTTTACAAGTATAATGAAGTTTGATAAGTCAGATATTGGAATACACATTTGATCAGCAGAACTCTACTCTGAGCTAAAAGTTCAGTTAATTTATAAACTTTATAAATATTAATGGAATGCTGCTGTTCCATTATGTCTATTTAATAAGGGAAACAAAATAAGGAGTTACCAAAATGGTGACTGTTGGAGAATTAAGAAATTCACATTAGCTGTTTTGATAGCCAGATTTATCCGTATATTTTAAGACAGATTATTCTATTTCCTCAGTGCTTATATAAATATGAATATCACTGACCCATATAATTTACTGTCTCTATACAAAGAAGCAAAACAAAACCAAAATTCTACTAATAAGGCATGTTTGCTAAATACATACACATTTTTTAAACAGGTTGTACAGCTTGCTATTGTTAAATATTTGAAGAACTAGTATTTAAAGATTGAAAATTCTAGTTATCTGTTCTGGAAGGACATTTCTCACTTTACTTCTTATCATTTATTTTCATTTAAGCAAGTCTATATTTCTTTGACCCCTAATGGTAAAGAAAATAGAATAGAATATCAGAATTCTCCAGAAGTTGATAGAGGTCAAATATCGTTAGCTGGGCGGGAGCCCACAATGCTTGGATGGAGATGAGTTTGCTGGTTTACACACTAGCAAGAGTGGAAATTTACCTTGACTCAATTGGAAGTGGATAAAAGCAGTGCTATCGCCATGATCTAGAACTTGTGGACAATGCCAGTGCATTATCATGGAAGCCCAGTCAGAAACACTTCCTGTGGACGATGGGAGGACCAGCCTCATCGTACTCCTGCTTACTGATCCACATTTGCTGGAACGTGGACAGGCTGGCCAGAATGGAGCCCCCAATCCAAACGGAATACTTCCGCTCTGGGGGAGCGATGATCTTGATTTTCATGGTGCTGGGTGCCAGGGCTACAATTTCCTTCTGCATCCGGTCAGCAATGCCAGGGTACATAGTGCTGCCTCCGGACAGCACGGTGTTGGCATACAGATCCTTGCGAATATCCACATCGCACTTCATAATAGAGTTGAAGGTTGTCTCATGGATTCCACTGGACTCAATGCCCAGAAAGGAAGGCTGGAAAATGGCTTCTGGACATCGAAAGCGCTCATTCCCAATAGTGATCACCTGCCCGTCGGGAAGCTCGTAGCTTCTCTCCAGGGAGGAGGAGGATGCAGTGCTGATCATCTCTTGCTCAAAGTCTAGGGCCACGTAACACAGCTTCTCTTTGACGTCACGAACAATCTCCCGCTCAGCCGTGGTGGTGAAGCTGTAGCCTCGTTCTGTCAGGATCTTCATGAGGTAATCGGTCAGGTCTCTGCCGGCCAGGTCCAGACGTAGAATGGCATGAGGCAGGGCATAGCCTTCATAGATGGGCACAGTGTGAGTGACCCCATCCCCAGAATCCATCACGATGCCGGTGGTCCGGCCTGAGGCATAGAGGGACAGCACGGCCTGGATGGCCACGTACATGGCAGGTGTGTTGAAAGCCTCGAACATGATCTGAGTCATCTTCTCCCGGTTGATCTTGGGGTTGAGGGGTGCCTCAGTGAGGAGGATGGGATGCTCATCTGGAGCCACGCGGAGCTCATTGTAGAAGGTGTGGTGCCAGATCTTTTCCATGTCGTCCCAGTTGGTGACCACTCCATGCTCAATGGGGTACTTCAGGGTCAGGATGCCTCTCTTGCTCTGGGCCTCATCCCCCACGTAGCAGTCCTTCTGGCCCATGCCTACCATGACCCCCTGGTGCCGGGGACGCCCCACCATGGAGGGGAACACAGCCCTGGGGGCATCGTCACCACCGAAGCCTGCCTTGCACATCCCTGACCCATTATCCACCACCAAGGCAGACAGCTCATCATCACTCATGGTCTTGTCCAGAATCTTCCAGATGGGTGAACAGAAGTTAAATACAAAGACCAGACTCTGGTGTGCAAGAGAGAATGAAGAGGCTGACAACTCTTCAGAGCTGCCTGCAGAAGAGGGGAGCCTGTGCTGTGATGATAGGTATTTAAAGGTACAGACTGGCGCCTCCCATGTCCTATCCCACCAGTTCTCAGGATTTCTGGGTGGGGTTGCCTTTGAGGTATTAATAATTATGATGATACAAATCATTAGTAGACCTTCCTTCATAAGGGGAAAATTGGCTACCAAGTGGCTGAATCTCAGGTTACTGTAATTAGGCAACCCACACAGGGCTGTCAGTTTGCTTTGGTACAGTGTCTGGATAACTATGATGATGCAAAGGGGCCTATAAATGCAAGATGAAAGAAAGCTGGAGCGAGGTATGGGTAACAATGCCCAAAAGGGCACTTCCTCCCTAGTTTGCCCTCTGGGTCCATTTTCTGTACCCTAGATTTAATTTTCCATTCTTAACACATTGTTCTTAGGAATTTGACTCTGAAAACTTAACTTTTTCAAGATTTTGTTCCCCATTAGATTCCAAACCCCAAAGGATGTCATCATGATAGAAACTGTTTTAATGAATAAAAATAATGAATGACCAAGAGAGGCCTCACAGCTGTAATTATTATGCATTTGTGTCATGTAAAAATTTAGAGATATTTAAGAGACTTCTAGCGCATTAGTGATCAAGTAAAATCAATAAAATACTACAGATTTTCTTTCCTGATATAAATTCTAATAACCAAATTTCATTAAGCACTGTGCTTATTAGACATTGTTCATAGAATTAGGTTTGTTGGGTTCATGTTGATTGCATAGGGGCTGAATGTTCAACCATCTTGCATGATTTATTAGATAAAATACAGATTATAAAATATATATGTGCAGTAATTCTTGTTTTAAAACAATGAGCAAAGTTTAGCAATAAGAAAATTTTAAGTAATATTTGAGCTGATCTTTAAAACATTTTGATCTTCAAGATTCATATTATGATATCAACCATCTCTGTAATTGTTAAATAATGTATCCAATTGAAATAGTATTAGCTTTACTTCAGTTTTAGGATGTATTAAGCCCTGATCAAGAAGGCTGAGCGCCAAAGAACTGATGCTTTTGAACTGTGGTGTTGGAGAAGACTCTTGAGAGTCCCTTGGACTGCAAGGAGATCCAACCAGTCCATTCTGAAGGAGATCAGCCCTGGGATTTCTTTGGAAAGAATGATGCTAAAGCTGAAACTCCAGTACTTTGGCCACCTCATGCAAAGAGTTGACTCATTGGAAAAGACTCTGATGCTGGGAGGGATTGGGGGCAGGAGGAGAAGGGGACGACTGAGGATGAGATGGCTGGATGGCATCACGGACTCGATGGACGTGAGACTGAGTGAACTCTGGGAGATGGTGATGAACAGGGAGGCCTGGCGTGCTGCGATTCGTGGGGTCGCAAAGAGTCGGACACGACTGAGCGACTGAACTGAACTGAACTGAACTGAAGCCCTGATCATATCACAGGAAGTTTGTCTGCATTTTATTTTTAATATAGAAATATAGATAACCTGGTAATGTGTGTATCATGATAAAACATAGGATATTGGTAACATCTTACAAGGAACCAGCAATTAAGGGAGTTCATTACTTTGTTCCTTTATGTATTAGGTAAATGGGATATTTAGGAAGTCGAGAGATAACTGGAGTTATCAGATAACTGGAGTAACAGGCAATTTTGGTCTTAGAGTACAAAATGAAGAGGATAAAAATGACTCTACACATGGACATCACCAAATGGTCAATACCAAAATCAGACTGATTACATTCTTTGAAGCTGAAGATGGAGAAGCTCTATACAGTTAGCAAAAAAAGACCTAGAGCTGACTGGAGCTCAGATCATCAGCTCCTTATTGCAAAATTCAGACTTAAATTGAAGAAAGTAGAGAAAACCATTAGGCCATTCAGGTATGACCTAAATCACATCCCTTTTATACAGTAGAGGTGACAAATAGATTCAAGGGATTAGATCTGGTAGACTGAGAACCTGAAGAACTATGGACAGAAATTTGCACATTGTACAGGAGGCAGTGAACAAAACTATCCCAAAGAAAAAGAAATGTAAGAAAGCAAAATGGTTGTCTGAGGAGGCTTTCTTTACAAATAGCTGGCAAAGAAGAGAAGTGAAAAGCAAGCGATAAAGAGAAAGATATACCCGACTGAATACAGAGTTTCAAAGAATAGCAAGGAGAGACAAGAAGGCCTTCTTAAATGAACAGTGCCAATAAATAGAGGAAAATAGTAGAATGGAAAAGACTAGAAATATCTTCAAGAGAACTGAGAGATCAAGGGAACATTTCACACACAGATGGGCACAATAAAGGACAGAGAAGGTAAGGACCTAACAGAAGCAAAAGAGATTAAAAAGAGGTGGCAAGAATACACAGAAGAACTATACAAAAAAGGTCTTAATGACCCAGATAACCATGATATTGTGGTCACTCACCTAGAGCCAGACATCCTGGAGGGTGAAATCAAGTGGGCCTTAGGAAGTATTAATACGAACAAAGCTAGTGGAGGTGATGGATTCCAGCTGAGCTATTTCAAATCCTAAAAGATGATGCTGTGAAAGTGCTGCACTCAATATGTCACCAAATTTGGAAAACTCAGCAATGGCCACAGGACTGGAAAAGGTCAGTTTTCATTCCAATCCCAAATAAGGGCAATGCCAAAGATTATTCAAACTACTACACAACTGTGCTCATTTCACATGCTATGAAGGTTATACTCACAGTCCTTCAAGCTAGGCTTCAGTAGTACATGAACTGAGAACTTTCCATATGAACAAGCTGGATTTAGAAAAGGCAGAGGAACCAGAGATCAAATTGCCAACATTCGTTGCATCATAGAGAAAGCAAGGGAATTCCAGGAAAACATCTACTTCTGCTTTATTGACTACATGAAAGCCTTTGTGTGTATCACAACAAACTGTGGAAAATTCTTAAAGAGATGAGGATACCAGACCACCTTACCTGTCTCCTGAGAAAATCATATGCAGGTCAAGAAGCAACTGTATGTAGGTTAAGAAGGCATGAAATTAAAAGACTCTTGCTCCTTGGAAGAAAAGCTATGACAAACTTAGTGTATTAAAAAGCAGAGACAGGAAAGCCTGATGTGCTTCAGTCCATGGGGTTGAAAAGAGACATAACTGAGCAACTGAACAACAACTACATAAAGCAAGATTTAGAGCTGGACATGGAACAATGGACTGGTTCCAAATTGGAAAAGGTGTTTGACAAAGTTGTATATTGTCACCCTGCTTATTTAACTTATATGCAGAGTACATCATGTGAAATACCAGGCTGGATGAATTGCAAGCTGGAATCAAGATTGCCAGAAGAAATATCAGCAACCTCAGATATGCAGACGATGCCACTCTGATGGCAGAAATTAAAGAGGAACTAAAGAACCTCTTGATGAAGGTGAAAGAAGAGAGTGAAAAAGCTGGCTTGAAACTCAACATTCAAAAAACATTCATGGCATCTGGTCCCATCACTTCATGGCAAATAGAAAGGGAAAAATTGAAAGCAGTGGTAGATTTTGTTTTCTTGGGCTCCAAAATCTCTGCTGATGTTGACTGCAGCCATGAAATTAAAAGATGCTTGCTCCTTGGAAGAAAAACTTTGACAAACATAGACAGCATCTTAAAGAGCAAAGACATTACTTTGCTGACAAAGGTCCATCTAATCAAAGCTATGACTTTTCCAGTAGTTGTATATGGATGTGAGTTTTGGACCATAAAGAAGGCTGAATGCCAAAGAATTGATGCTTTCAAACTGTGCTGCTAGAGAAGACTCTTGAGAGCCCTTTGGACAGCAAGGAGATCAAACCAGTCAATTCTAAAGGAAATCAACCCTGAATATTCATTGGAAGGACTGATGTTGAAGCTGAAGCTCCAATGCTTTGGCTACCTGATGTGAAGAGCTGACTCACTGGAAAAGACCCTGATGCTGGGAAAGATTGAAGGCAAAAGGAGAAGGATCGACAGAGGTTGAGATGGTTAGATAGCATCATCAACTCGTTGGACATGAATTTGAGCAAACTCTGTGAGATAGTGAAGGTCAGGGAAGCCTGGCATGCTGCAGCCCATACAGTTATTATGAGTCAGACATAAACAAGTGAGTGAACAACAGCAACAGCAAAGTGGGATATAATCTCCTCTGTCAACTCTTCTAAAGCAAATTTTTCATGCCCATATCTAAGTTATCTAAAACCTCCCTTTAGGTTAATTAATTAATCAACCCAATAATGGCCAATTTGTAAGAGGTAGCAGTAGCCCAGTAGTCTTGGACAGATGTGTACCCTCTAGTTCAAGGCCAGAATCAGGCAGTGTCCTTGCCCATGAACTTCCTAGAGGGTCATGGTAACACGAAGTTATGAGTGTCCAATCCTCTTCTTTGTCTACAACTTGATATAGAATTGTTTTTTTCTCTGGGTTTTCCAGTGCTTTCCTCTATAATGTGACTTTGAAACTTTCCTTTCTAACCAGTCATGGAAAAATGTGTGCTTCACTACAGAGTCCATAGCTTTGCTTCTTTCCCCCCGCCAGGACTATCTTTTCCCTTAGTTTTTTTTTTTTTTGTATCTGCAAATCCAGTTCCTCCTTCAACAGAATTAAAGAATTCACCTTTAAACCTTCACACTGAATGGTATTGTGTACTTCTCTTTCATGTAGCACAACCAAGCTTTTGATTAAAACTATTTTATTGCTATAGGATGGTGCTTCTGGAAATGTTTTTTTCTTATTTAGACCTGTGACAAACTGCATGTACACCCTACAGTACTGAAACAAAACAAAATATTGCATTTGGCACTGGTTCCTATTTATGAATCTCTTCCAGAATATAAAACAAAGTCATGTCAGTGTAGGAGCCCATATGACACCAAGAACAACCTTAGATTCTAGATTTACTAAAGACTCTCCTAGAATTGCCTTTGAACTGAGAGCTGGCTGGTAATGAATCCACACCGCATAATTGTCTTGAGACTGAGGCTGATGTGTGCTTTTGCTAGAAGACCTTCTAGCCTCTTGGTGTCCCAAGAGAAATTTTCATCAATTACATATTCTTAAAATAAGATTGAGTTCTTTTAATTAACCCCCCAATAACACCAGAGGGACATATCATAATTAGACAGTCATTTAAAAATAGCATCTGTTGGACTGGTTACATTGAAAAAAAATAGAATTTGTATGAGTGAAACATAGGAAGATGGATTTACAAAAGCTGGGCTCTAGGGTTCTCTAGTTCCTGAAGGTAATAGATTTTGTAACTGACTGGAATTTGCAGATACTTAGTTGTGTGTGCTAAGCTGCTCAGTCGTGTCCAACCCTGTGCGACCCAATGAACTCTAGCCTGCTCGGCTTCTCTGGCCATTGGGATTCTCCAGGCAAGAATACTGGAGTGGTTGCCATGTCCTCCTCCAGGGGATCTTCCTGCCCCAGGGATCAAAGTGAACATGAAGTCGTTCTGTCGTGTTTGGCTCTCTGCGACCACATGGACTATAGCCTACCAGGCTTCTCCATCCATGGAATTTTCCAGGCAAGAGTACTGGAGTGGATTGCCATTTCCTTCTCCACCCAGGGATCAAACCTGCATCTTTTGGATCTCTAGCATTGGCAGCCAGATTCTTTACCACTTGCGCCACCTGGGAAACCCACTGATTTTACCTAAATCTAAAACCTATTGGGGTCTTTAAGATTAACTTTTGGAAGCCCAGAATGTCATTTTCTTTCACATTTGGCCTAGTTTGACTCTCACACAGCTATAAAAACCCCAGGAAGGGATAGGTATGGGCATGACATGTAAGGACAGTCAACTGAGGTCACTTGAAGCATTGCCCTGCCTCCCATCATCTTGCCTTTTCCGTGTAACCTTCAGCTGATTTAATCCACAAACACTTATTAAACATCTCCCATGTGCTGGGCTCTGGTGATGTACTCATGAATAAAACACAGCCCTTATTTTTAAGGGGTTAACTGCCTGATGGGTGAAAATCCCCTCTCATCAGGCTGACTGAGGGTCACTCTGCACTGATGCGGGAGCAGCCAGCTTGTGTCCTGATTGGCACTGCCTGGGCTGCACTGGTTCTTGTGACTTATTTTGAATATCATTCCCCAGTACACAGATAACCGTGGCTGATGTATACTGTATAGGGAGAAGGAGCTTGGGGAGATAGAACAAGGCGGGAGAAGGCCTTGAACCTGGGGTGAGGGGAAGAGGAAGATCCCTATGCTGAGTCTCAGAGGAAGAGCAGGAGGCTGCGGGCCCACGCAGGGAATGTTGCATGTATGAACTTGGAAAAAAATCAGAGAATCAATAATGATTTGGAATGAGGTATCTATAGAAATGCCAGCAAGGGTTTGGAACATGAATATGGATCCTAGTAGTAGGGGTGACAGAGGGAGGGGGACTCTAGAACTGAAGGTAACTTCCCCTCTGTGCACAGATGATCAGACCAGGGGCCTCTCGGCCATGTGCCCATGGAGGCCTGTCTCGGTGATTATCTCCTATCCCCAGACTCTCATCTCTAAACCAAACCGCTTGAGACTGAAAGTTTGAATGAGGCCCCTTTCTGCTGCCATCCTAGGGACCCAATTTGAAACTTGAAGCCAACTACCGTGTTCTCTGCCCAAACATATGGATGAGTAGGTAGTGAGATTTGTTTCACTACATTTGCTGATTTATTCATTGATAGATACAGATGACCACTTTTTAAGTTAAAAACTTTTATACTTAAATACTATCCAATATTTACATTTCATATTGATAAAATGGCTTAATCATATATTGGGAAGTATAATTGTTCACTCAAGAGAAGTCTAACTTTATGGTTTAATAATTTCTTGTGATAAATTCACGAAAAGCATTTACTGATAAAGAGTTTGTAATGAGTTACTGTTTACTTGCTTTAATATATGGAATTTTGTAGAAACATGGGAAAAATTTACAAAATACAACAAGCACTCCCCCAGATAAAACCCAACTCACCTGTTTTTAAGGCAGGTGTGGGCAAGAGGGAAGAAGAGGTGCTGTTGGTGAGGTGTCACCTGGTTAGTTCCGGGAGGCACTTGGAAGGATAATTGGGGCACAAAATCGTTTTAGTGGCACAGTGACCACAGCTCCCAGCCCCCGGCCTGTGCTGGCCTATTTTTCTGTGAGCAAGACCAGCATTCACTCCTCAGGCTGACAGGGCTTCCCCTGTGATATTTAACAGGATTAGAAATTAATTTTATGGCAGTTTTTCTTAACTCTTAACTTTAAAATATGCCATAGATCAGCTTTTGGCTAGATGGATTGACTTATTAATATAAACAAAGATGTCAAGAGGAGGAATGGATTTCTATGTGCAGTAAATGAGCCTGGGAAAATATAAGGAAAGAGGAGAAAAAGCAGGGGAAGTTTGTGCAAATGGAAATGTCAATATTCACTGCGGCTCACCGACTGCTTCACATCAGGCAAGCTCCAAGCTGTGCTCTGAGTCTGAAAGGTGGAGAAAGCAACAGGAAACACTGGGATTCCTGGTCACTGAATGTGTGCCAATTTCTTTGCTAAGTGTTTCCTCACACACGCCAGTTCTTTAATCATCATGACAGTCCTCACAAGAGATCTAGCATTATCATCTCCATCGTAGAAGGATTAGACTGAAGTTTAATGAGTAAACTGATCAAAGCTACACAGAGTGATAGAGGCAGGATTCGAATCCAAGCAGATCAATTCCAGAGCTCATGCTCTGCCTGAAGATGTGTATAGGGCCTCTGACTAGCAACCAGTGAGACAGGCAACCAGCTAGGACCATGCCTGTGGAGTCTTTGTATTCTTGTTGGGAAACATCATCTTAAAGCATCCAAACACCATTTTAGAGTGGAGACCAGGTTGAATATTAAAGTCAAAAGAAGAAAATGAAAAATAATTATAGAGAAATTTAGCAGGTTCTTTCAAGTTATTAATAAGAGTATTAAGACCTCTTACTCTCTAAATGGAGAAAAAGAAATGATGACTTATGCCTGGACTGAGAAGGGAAGACATTTACAAGTAAAGAGTCAAATCTATGATCTAAAATAAGAAAATAGCAGAAAAATGATTTCATGAGGCAGTTGCAGGATGTGGCAATAAATAGCAAAAACCAAATCATTACAGTAAATGTATGCTTTGGATTGCAGCCATTTGCAAAGTGAAGCCTTCTGGGTGTCAGTCTTCAGAGCGTAAATGGCATTGTCTCCAAACCTCCACACTTGACCATCACATGCCAATGGTGAATGGTAGAAAATGGGAAAATGGGGCAGACTTTCTGCTTTCAAGGGATTTAGGAAGCACGGTGAGCCTGGGGTAACTGAATCCATTTGATGGTTTCTGAAGCAGGCCAAGAATAGAAGTCAACCAAAATGGACAGTAACTATAGATTATAGAGGTGAGGTAGCAAAACTTAAGAAAAATAAAATGTCAGATCAAAATAAAGGCCCTAATGATTAGATCACCTTAAAGATTATAAGTTGGAGTTGGGGATAATTCACCTGGGAGCTCAGATCATTCACTGAGTGTGAGGGCCTGACAGGACCTGAGGGGAAGATGTTATAGACAGAGAATAAACAACTCTACAAGTAGGTCTGATATAGGCTGGGGCTGGGGAGACCATGGGTCCTTAAGGCTAATTTACTCAGTCCAGTCTTTCATAAAAACTCACAGCAAAATATGAAAAATACCTTTCAGTCACTGGGTTGTATTTGCTGCTTCTTACCCATTCTGGGGAAACTGGCTTTGTGACTGCTCAAGTATCATGCCTGATTTCTTGCATATTTTCATTAGGATCATCTATAAGTCCTTGTCTGCCCAATGGGATTATGACTGTCAAATGCTGGACCGCAGCAGTGTCTCTTCTCTGGAAGAGTGCTTGATACTCTGGGACTGCGCTGCCCAGGATCAAGTACATAGAAGGGGATGACATAGGATGAGGAGCTAACTTAGGGCCTGGAAGCACTGTAACTTACTTTCCAGGAGAAGCGCTGTGATTGGCAAGAAATGACTCAGTGTACTGTTTCTCTAGTCAAGGGAAGAGGTCTTTCTGAGGATCTCAGGAGACACAGCCAGGGAATCGTTTCTGGTATCTGGGACAATAAGGCCTCCTTATGGCACCCCACTCCAGTACTCTTGCCTGGAATATCCCATGGACAGAGGAGCCTGGTTGGCTGTAGTCCATGGGGTCGCTAAGAATCAGACACGACTGAGTGACTTCCCTTTCACTTTTCACTTTCATGCATTGGAGAAGGAAATGGCAACCCACTCCAGTGTTCTTGCCTGGAGAATCCCAGGGATGGGGGAGCCTGGTGGGCTGTCGTCTATGGGGTCGCACAGTGTTGGACATTACTGAAGCGACTTAGCAGCAGCAGCAGCAGCAGGGTTTTCTTAGTTCTTTCTGCTGAAGGCAAGGCAGCATGTTATCTGTTGATAGGAATGGGCAAGGAGACCCTTTGGGATGGAGTTTAGGAGATGAAGGGGCAGAACTTATAGTAGGGAATCTAGAAGAAAGTAAGGGCGGTGAAGTATGAGAACTTGCACCTGTCTCTTGATGGTCTCCCTCCCTTTAGTTACAAAGCCTAGTCACAAGCCTAGCAAAAAATATCACTGAAGACGTTATGGAAAAGACGGGCCTACTGTTTGGTGCCGGTCCTGGACTGCTCATCGGGGCTAACTCTCAGCACAGTGCAGGCATGCAGACTGGGCACAACTTCTTTGGTCCACACGGTGCTCTTACAAAGGTTTTTAAAATTTTTACTTTTGAATATTTGCAAAATAATTAGCTTCTGAAATTCTCACTCTTAAGCAACACTGGGCCCAAGTACAGCTAAGAGCAGCCGCCACCTTTAACAGGGTCTTCTTCCCCCACCAGCCCCCAAATTCCTGTGGCATTGCTCCACTCAGCTTCATTCAGACTCTTTATAGGTGAGCTTAATGTGTTCTGAGAAGCCAAAGAGGAGCATGCATCTTGGAGGGGTAGGGAGGGGAAGAGGGTCCTGTGTTCCGGGACGCTTTGTTGTTTGGAGTAAGAGCTGGTATCCACAAGAGAGGAAAAATACTATGTAGCCAAATTTCTTTAATTAGCATGACAACTGTCCAATGTAATACTTAGTCTGTCAGTTCAGTCGCTCAGTTGTGTCCAACTCTTTGCGACCCCATGAACTGCAGCACGCCAGGCCTCCTTGTCCATTACCATCTCCTGGAGTTCACTCAAACCCATGTCCAAGTCGGTGATGCCATCCAGCCATCTCATCCTCTGTCGTCCCCTTCTCCTCCTGCCCCCAATCCCTCCCAGCATCAGAGTCTTTTCCAATGAGTCAACTCTTCGCATGAGGTGGCCAAAGTATTGGAGTTTCAGCTTCAGTATCATTCCTTCCAAAGAAATCCCAGGGCTGATCTCCTTCAGAATGGACTGGTTGGATCTCCTTGCAGTCCAAGGGACTCTCAAGAGTCTTCTCCAACACCACAGTTCAAAAGCATCAATTCTTCAGCGCTCAGCTTTCTTCACAGCCTAACTCTCACATCCATACATGACTACTGGAAAAAAATCATAGCCTTGACTAGATGGACCTTTGTTGGCAAAGTAATGTCTCTGCTTTTTAATATGCTGTCTAGGTTGGTCATAACTTTCCTTCCAAGGAGTAAGTGTCTTTTAATTTCATGGCTGCAATCACCATCTGCAGTGATTTTGGAGGCCCCCAAAATAAAGTCTGACACTGTTTCCACTGTCTCCCCATCTATTTCCCATGAAGTGATGGGACCAGATGCCATGATCTTAGTTTTCTGAATGTTGAGCTTTAAGCCAACTTTTTCACTCTCCACTTTCACTTTCATCAAGAGGCTTTTTAGTTCCTCTGCACTTTCTGCCATAAGGGTGCCAGGAGTTTAAAAAGAAATTCAGTTCAAAATACAGTAGGGCACAAAGGGAGGTCCTGTTCTTCACTGTTTTTGAGGCTGGGATAGGGTGGAATGGGTTTGTTTTACAGAAGGAAGGATTTTTAAGTAAATAATTAGAAGAAAATTGCTGAGAATACAATGCATTACAACTCTGGTTTTTGGTTAGCTGTCTCTGTTACAGCTTTGAAAATTCAGAGGTGTGGCACCTGGGATTTTCTCTGTTCTGGTTGGACAGGTTGAAAAAGACTGGTCTGAGTTTTTAAATGGTGTTATCTCATTCTGGACTTTTCCCCAATTCTTTAAAGCAGGACATCTGTCCTTATGAGGGAAATGAATGTGTTTTCCCTTCTTCAGATCCTTTTCCTCTGCAACTATGAGTTCTTTGTAAAAGGACACCCAAAGATGCTGCAATATAAAAATTCACTCAAGGAAAACATTTGTTGAAGCATTCAGAGTAAGTCCTCTTTTTGTATCAGCTATAAATGGAATCTGAATCAAACTAGTAGAGTATCTGAAATTGACTTTTGGATTAAAATAAAAGAGGAAAAATTATTTCATTGATGTCTCTGGTCCACATTGGTGACATTTTCAGTTTTAACCAAAAAGGAAAGAAAAAGGGCTCCAGGTTAGTTAGAAGGTTAATTAAAAATACTGTATGGAATATAAAAATGCAAAAACATTCAAGAGTGTTAACCTAAGGGCAAACTTTGCCAAAGAAAATAGAGTGACTTGGGAGAGATAGAACGCAGAATTTTATTTATTTTACATAAATCCAACATTCATTTATGGAAATGAAATATTAGCATATAACTCACATATGAACCTGTCACTCCTTGCTGTAAAGCTTTTGATGACTCCCATTTACTGTAGAACAAAGTCCAAACTGCTTAGTACAGGCTTTAAGGCCCTCTATTATCTGGCTCCAACCTATTTCCCTAGCCTGACATTTCCCATCCTTCCCTCCCCCGTCCAGGAATCTTGTGTTCCAGTCTCCTGGACTAATTGCTACTCCCACTCCTTGGACCTGCTGCTATTACTTACTCCACTGGGAATGTCCTTCCACCTTCTCTGTCTTTTGACCTTCCAACAGTCATTGGAAAAGGAAATGGCAACTCACTCCAGTGTTCTTGCCTGGAGAATCCCAGAGACAGAGGAGCCTTGTGGGCTGTTGTCTATGGGGTCACACAGAGTCGGACACGACTGAAGCGACTTAGTAGCAGCAGCAGCAGTATGACACCAGATTCTATTGGGTATTCTTTGAGATTATTTCCATTTTCTCATTTCTGCTGCTCTTTACTCTTAGTTCAGTCCTGGGTCACTTCACAGTTAATTAAGTTCCAGAGAACTTTGCTGAATAACTCTTCCAACAACAAACCATTCTGAAGACAACTGCCAGGAAACTCTTAAATCATGTATGCTGAAATCTCCCAGGCTCCAAATTTGCTACCACATAAAATCTAAACCTCTCTGCCCTGCTCTGGTTCTACAATAACTATCAAAACATAGTGGTTAAGAACACAGCTCTAGAATCTGGCAGAGTTAGGTTTGTCCCTACACTTATGAGGTCTGTAAACTAGGGCATTTCAGGAGTCCCCAAAGTCTGTTTCCTCTTCTCTAAGCTGAAGATAAGTGTACCTACCTCATAAAGTTGTCTTGGGTTTGGCAAGAGATGATGCCTATAAAGCCTTTAACAGAGTGCAGAGGAAGAGCAAGAGGGCAAAGGCTCTGCACCACGATCACTGCATTCCCCATGACTCTGGGGTGCTAGCTCAGCTCTGCTCCACTGCACCTCTTTACAATGACGGAGGCGAAGGGCAGGCAGCAGAGCCACCCTGAAGGGAAAGCTGCTCAGTTGAGTCCGACTCTTTGCAGCCCCATAGACTACACAGTCCATGGGATTCTCCAGGCCAGAATACTGGAGTGGGAGCTTTTCCCTTCGACTACACAGTCCATGGGATTCTCCAGGCCAGAATACTGGAGTGGGAGCTTTTCCCTTCTCCAGGAGATCCTCCCGACCCAGGGATCGAACCCAGCTCTCCTGCATTGCAGGCAGATTCTTTACCAGCTGAGTCACCAGTGAAGCCCAAGATAACTGGAGTGGGTAGCCTATCCCTTCTCCAGCAGATCTTCCTGACCCAGGAATTGAACCAGGGTCTCCTGCATTGCAGGCGGATTCTTTACCAACTGACAAGGATCCTAATGGGGACTGAGCAAGCTCTATATATGGGGCAGGTGTCTCTGTATACTGCTAAGAAAAGGAAGTTAGGGATGGCTAAATGGAGATGGCCAAGAAGCAACAGTTAAAACCAGTCCTGGAACAATTGACTGGTTCCAAACTGGGAAAGGAATATGTCAAGGCTGTATATTGTCAAGGTTGTATATACCCTACTTATTTAACTTTTATGCAGAGTACATCATGTGAAATGCCAGGCTGGATGAAGCACAAGCTGGAATCAAGATTGTTGGGAGAAATATCAATAACCTCAGATTGCAGATGACACCACCCTTATGGCAGAAAGCAAAGAGGAACTAAAGAGCCTCTTGATGAAGGTGAAAGAAGAGAGTGGAAAAAGCTGGCTTAAAACTCAACATTCAAAAAACTGAGATCATGACATCTGGTCCCATCACTTTGTAACAAATAGATGGAAGCAATGGAAACAGTGACAGACTTTATTTACTTGGGCTCCAAAATCACTGTGGAAGGTGACTGCAGCCATGAAATTAAAAGACGCTTGCTCCTTGGAAGAAAAACTAGGACAAACCTAGACAGCGTGTTACAAAGCAGAGACGTCATACTGCCAACAAAGATCCATATAGTCAAAGCTATGATTTTTCCAGAAGTCGTGTATGAATTTGAGAGTTGGACCACAAAGAAAGCTGAGCACCAAAGAACTGAGGCTTTTTAACTGTGGTGTTGGAGAAGATTCTTGAGAGTCCCCCTTGGACAGCAAGGAGCTCAAACCAGTCAATCCTAAAGAAAATAAACCCTGAATATTCATTGGAAGGAGTGATACTGAAGCTGAAGCTCTAATACTTTGGCCACCTGATGCGAAGAGCTGACTCATTGGAAAAACCCTGAGGCTGGGAAAGATTGAAGGCAGGAGGAGAAGGGGACGACAGAGGATGAGATGGTTGGATGGCATCACTGACTCAATGAACAGGAATTTGAGCAAGCTCTGGGAGATTTGAAGGTCAGGGAATCCTGGCATGCTGCAGTCCACGGGGTTCACAAAGAATCGGACATGACTGAGTGACTAAACAACAAAAGCAAAAGGGAGGTGGACAATTGGTGAAGGACCCTGCAGCCAATAGCGAGTGGTTTGAATTCCATAAGCTGGGCAGCGATCGGCCATCCTGCTCCTGCTGCTGAGTCGCGTCAGTCGTGTCCAACTCTGTGCGACCCCATAGATGGCAGCCCACCAGGCTCTTCTGTCCCTGGGATTCTCCAGGCAAGAACACTGGAGTGGGTTGCCATTTCCTTCTCCAGTGTCAGGCTATATTCTGAGTAGAGATGGAACTGAAGTTGTTTCTTGTGATTTATTGGTTTAGACATAGAAAGCAGAAAACACAAGGCCAGAGGTTTCTCCTCCTGATCGCGAGGCAGTGTTCTTGTATTACTGGGGTTTGGAGGCGGGGGGTCTGTTCGCACCTCTGCCCCCATGTTGGGACGCTGCTCACTGGAGTCCTGTGGCAGAGCTGCACATGCTTCCTGGAGAGGGCAGGGAGGACAAGGGCAGCCCTCGTGGGCACCTCATGAGTGACCCCAACAAGTGAGCCACGCTCTTCTGCATAGTCAGTGGTGACTATTGGCGGAAACTAGATACCTGCCACTGGTCTGTGGGCCATTAGACACCAGCAGTGGTTGCTGGCATTGTTCCAAAGGACCCAGTTCCAGCTACTTCTTACCAGTTCAAGAGTCATTTGTCCAGTGAGGATGATTTGTGTACTTTGAAATTTTGTTTCAGTGTAGAGCATGAGCATTTGTTTATGTAGTTAGAATTTTAAATGCTTTTTGAATATTTTTAAAATTGTGTCTGAGTGTTTATAGTTAATTGGTTAAAAAAACCCCCAAATTCACAATTCTATGTGAACAATGGTTTAGTCATCAGCCGAGATCGTGTGGGCTTCTCTGGTGGCCCAGATGGTAAAGAACCTGCCTGCCAATGTAGGAGTTCGATCCCTGGGTGGGGAAGATCCCCTAGAGAAGGGAATGGCTACCCACTCCAGTACTGTTGCCTGGAGAATCCCATGGGCAGAGGAGTCTCGCAGGGTATAGTCTATGGGGTCGCGAAGAGTTGGACATGACTGAGTGACTAACACTTCACTTCAGAGACCACATATTTACACAATATACAGTATATTTTTATTGTTTAATTCAGAATGTGACGTGAATTGGCTGACCATATTGTTTTTAAGGCTGGAACAGACAATGGCACCCCAGGATCTCCTGTGCTATGCAGAAAAAACCTGCAATTATATCAGCTAAGGAAACCTTCAGTCCTGTGGGCTTCCTGACGTCGTCATGGAGGCAGCAGGGAAGAGAGGAAGGGCCCCTGACTGCTGCCAGGGCCGCGGAGGGTTCCAGGTGTTTCACTAACCACCCTGGCTTTGGGCAAGTCACTCAGCTGCTACGACTTCAGTGTTCTTCTCTATAAAAGGAAGTGAGGAGATTTCATCTTACTTGGCAGATTGAACATATGTGTTTGGCTACATGTGCCCTGAAAACACCACTACACTTTGCAGTAGATAAGCAAGAAGACACTAAAATTGAGGGCAAAGAGAGGAGAGGACACAGCAATAACATTTGGAAAGCAGGAATGGTGTGAATGAGGGGTAAGTAAGCTGACTTGAGGAAATGGAAACCTCAGCCGGATGTAGAGGAGCCCACAAGCAATAATGTTCTTCCTGCAAAGACAAGGCAAGGCTCAATACTCTGAAACCCCAGGTACTTCTGAAACTGGGGGCACACTCAGGTCAGAAACAGAAAAATTGGCTAAAGATATGGAGCAAAAGCAGGTAATCAAAGATGGCCTCCCTGCCCTGCCCCCTATCTTCAGCTGGGAAAGCTGAAGTGACCCATCTCTGGTTCATAGGGCTGTTCATCTTCCAGCAGGCTGGGCCCAGGCTCTTCCCCTTGGCCGAGTGGGTTTCTTGAGAGAAACCTGAAGTTGAAGACTGAAGGGACGCTTGAGGCCTAAACTGGGAAGTGACAGAGTGTCTCTTCCATGCATTCATCTGGGCAAAGCAAGGCACACGGCCAGCGCAGATTCAAGGGGAACAGAGAGAGATTCTACCTCTTGATGGACAGGGCTGCAAAGTCACGTGAGTGCCAATGGGGTATGGATAAAAGAGAAAAGGCTGTGGCCAGTTTTGCAAACAGTCCACCATAAGATGCAGTAAGGATGGGATTCCTGAAAACACCCATAGGTTTCAAGATTGCACTGTAAAAATAAAAGGCCATATGGGAGAGAGAAAAAAAATAAAGGATTGGGGCAGAGAACTCAAAACTTATACAAAACATTAATAAAAACAGTAATTGATACTCAGGGAAATAACTTGGACTCTGAAGGCAGGAGGCTTATTTGTGGCTGGGGCCTCTTGTGGCTGGTACGTAATATGAAGTTGGAGAAATAATTGAGTGGGAATGTTGGCAACACTTTCATGATAGCAGGGCTGCTAGTAACTCATGCAGTGTAGATAGAAGTGGCATTTTAAGTCAGTTTGGCTGCTCTTAAGGTCCTGAGAGGCAGTACAACCTGCCTGGAGTCAAAAGCCACACAGGGCTGGGGTGCAGCCCCTTCGGGGTGGAAGCCCAGGTGGAAATGCTTATTTTTAATTTTCAAAATACAGGCACAGCAGTTCCTGTGGCCAGTGCAGCAAGTGATAAGAAAGCTTTTGCTTTTTCCTGCTGAAATTTGGAATTCCACTCCACAGTCTGTTCTCTTGTACTTAGGAAATATTGCATGTGAATTCGTGTGACTTTTGCATTATACTGACCATTTTTTATGTGCCAAATGCATGGGAGCCATTTGTATGGCAGAACCATGCCTTGTAGGGGAATAGACTCTACTGAGGGATTCAGTAAAAGTCTACATTGTTCATGGAGAGATCCTTAGCCTCCTTTCCCAACTTGCCTTCAAAAGCCGGCTTCCGGCCAGGCTTGCACCACCTGGACATGTGAGGAGAGGGTAAAATGAGCCGTGGAGGGAAGATCTCCGACATTTATCAGTCCATCCCACAGTGCAGTCTATCATGTTAAGCATGAGGAGCCCCCAGGCAGTTTTTTATTGCCTCGCTTTAAAATTTTTTATCTAAAACATTATTTTTTAGTGGTTCAGTGTCTTTGTATGTTACAAAATGATCACCAAGTGTCTCACTTCTAAAGAATAAGTGACAGCCAAGAATACCAGTCATCTGAAAACAGCTTCTAAAAACAGACCCTGAGAAGACAATGGGAACAAAAGGGTCATGAAAGACGCCAAAAATATCAAGAAACAGAGAAAAGAAAACCCTGCAAAAAGTAAAACTATGAAAAATATCCTCAGGGAGATAAAAGGTGATATTGGGTCTATAAACCAAGAATAGGATGACATAAAAAGAAATATTAAAAGCACCAAAAAGAACTTTGAGAATTTAAAAACAAGATTGCACAAATAAAAATTTCAACAGCACAACTGGAATGTAAAGTTGAGGAAATCTCCCAGAAAGTATAATAAAATGATACAGAGGCAGAAAAATAGGAGAAAAGAAATTTAGACAAAAAAGGATTAATCCAATTGTAGAAAATCCAACTTTTTTTTTCCATAAAGGAAAAAAAAAATGGTTTCTAGAACTGAAACATGTAAAATTCCAGATTGAAATTTTAAAGTTATAAATAGATGGAAGAACCCCTCTCACAACTCATGTCATTGTAAGCCTTAAAAATACTGGCATAGAGAAAATGTCATAAAAGCTCTAGGTGGGGAAAAAAAGCACAGATCATAATCAAATAAATGAGAATTGGAGTGTCATCAGGCTTCTCAATAGAGAATGAGAAATTCTGGCAGAAATTGATATCCAAGCTAGAGTTTCATACCCAGCCAATCTCATAATTAATCTGAGGAAACAATAAAGCTTCTTTCCAAATATATAAGATTTCAAAATTTTATCTCCCATTTACCTCTTCTTACTTCATACGGGCATATGTGCTCAAGGAAAACTGGAGGATATATTCCAGAAAGAGAAAACAAGGGCTCCAGAAAATCAGAAACTAAACTCAGGAGACAAAGTAAAAATGTCTCCAGGATGGTGGTGAGAGAAATTCAGATGCAATAGCTGTGAAACAGGCTTGGAGAGCAACACATCCAGAGGGAATGGGGTGCAGAAGGCTCCAGACAGGCCTTGGAAAGGGGTGGATGAAGCGTTTAGAATTCCTCATGTGCTTGATGCATTGAGAAAAGATTTATTCGTTTGATGGAGATTGGAGAGACGGGTACATAGAACAGTAAACAAAGAAAAGAGACTGTTATTAACACTAAAATCACATGTAGGTAGAAATGTGGGTGATACTGAGATGGCCATAGTGCTGTAAATACTGAATAGTGACTCCACAAGAATTATGATATAGTGATACCTGAGCTTGGGGAACAGGGAATCCATGAACATATGGAGGCATCAAGAGTGCTAGATCTTCCTCTTCCTTAATAGGAAGACACAGATAATATCTAAATCTGGAACATTAAGGAATAGCTATATAAATATGTTATTTAAAAATAAGGAGACAAAAATCAAAACAAATGTCTAAAAGAATTATTCATTGCCTCTGAGGAGAAGGACTTGGTGATAGAAAGAGGTGAGACAGGGAAATCCTTTTTTTTTAAAACTTTGTATTAGAGTATAGGGCATTAACAATGTTGTGATAGTTTCAGGCGCACAGCAGAATGATTCCGCCATACATATGCATGTATCCATTCTCCCCCGACTCCCCTCATACTCAGACTGCCGCGGACCCTTGAGCAGAGTTCCATGTGCTGTACAGCAGGTCCCCTGTTGGTTATCCATGTAAAATATAGCAGTGCATACATGTTGATCCCAGACTCCCTAACTATCCCTTCCAGCTGTCTCCTCAGTAACCATAAGTTCTTTCTTTAAGTCTGTGAGTCTGTTTCTGTTTTGTAAATAAGTCCATTGGTATAATTTCTTTTTAGATTCTGTCAAAAGGGATGTCATATGATATTTCTCTTTCTCTGTATGGCTTACTTCACTCAGTATGACCATCTTGCTGCAAGTGGCTTTATTTCATTCATTTTAAAGGCTGGGTAATATTCCATTACATATATATGTACCACAACTTCCTTATCCATTCCTCTGTCGCTGGACATTTAGGAAAATCTAGTTGTTAAAAGGTGGCTGAGACAGTAAAAAGTTACAAACCTTTAAAAGATGCATATATAACTTTGATAAAAGAAGCAAAAGGTTAAAAAGTATTGGACCCTCATTAAAAGCAACTTTCTAAACTTGCATCCAGAGATAATCACTACTGTTATTTTCACATATTTTTCCTACATATTTTGTAATATATAATTTATTTCTTATTTTCCTTGCATATTAATGTATCACAAACATTTCTCCCTATATCATATAAAACACAAACAATAAATAATTAGATGAAGAGCTTCCAGTAGATATTCCGGAATATCTTCATAAGACGAAATAATGAGTTAGGCTAGACATGAGAACCAAATTTCCTGGACTTGAATGGGGGATATTCCAATTTCAAATTATTCTTTCTATTTATCAAATCATGTTTCCTTTTTTAGAGGAGGAGGAAGGGGTAGTTTAGTATATAGTGATCTTTGAAGGAATAAGCACCCTTATCCTTATCCTTGGGGACACGCTCTCACCTTCAGGAAAACTGACTCTGTGACATACAAGTTGCCTCAGTTCAGTTTTACAATAACATTGTTATTTGACAATAACAATGACATCTTATATGTGCATACTGTCCTTTAAGAGCTATCTTTACTTCACTTGATTTCAGAATAACTGTGAGATACATAAATAGAAGATTTTTTTTGTAAAGCCCACATTAATATTTAATATAATGTTAACACTAGTAACAATATCTACCCTAAATAACACTTTGTGTTTGTCTAAGAAAGGACTTTTTCATGTATTGCATGAAATTATTTGTTTAGGAGCAACAGACTATAGAAAATTTATGAATATGCTGAAACTCTGATGAAATCTTGTGCCTTGCTCACTTCTGTCCATCCATCCATCCATCCATCCATCTATGGTTGGTCTGGGGACTGTAAGAGACATAATCATACAGATAGCCAATTTTTTATTTTGCTCAGTTTTGCTCAATTACTCAATCATGACTGAGTTATAACATGAGTTTCTCTTTTCTTGCTCTAATAGTAGTTTCTCTCAAGGCTTTCCCCCTTGAATAGAATAAGCTCAGGATTGTAGTATTTGTAGGACCCCAGCAAAATCAGAGGCAGGAGGTGGACAGGGCTGCTCCCTTAAACAGTGAGGAGGAAGAACCATCTCAATTTATGTAAGCACCCTGAACTATGAGCTGGTTTGGGAACTAAAGGACTGGGTGGGTCAGAATAAAATGTCCTAATACCGATAAATGAACCAACCACCATCTCTTTGTCCAAAAACACAGAAATAGAGTTCATAACCCATTCAAAAGGCACATTGTGAAGATCACAATAAGTTTTCTCATTTAGATGTTTAGGAATCTCCATGGTGAAGGAGCTGGAAGCTTTCTACCTTTGGCACATGAAAATAGTCAAAGCTCAGTCCTTTCAGTCTTGGCAAAGCTTGAGAAAGAACACCAAAAAGAATGAAAAGGGAACCTACAGTTCTGGGTAAACTGCGGTCCTCCAGAGTGAGGTCTGATCCTCTGGAAACAGCAGGGAAGGTGGTTCCACTCTTCTCAGACTTCTTAGAGAAGTTCTTTCAACTGTCATCTTTATGGACTGGGTGTGGGGGGTGGTGGGCAGTGTATGTGTGTGTAGGACAGTGTGGTTGGAGAAAGACTTCTGTCTAGATTCTCGTTCTTAATTTTCATTTCATTAGAGTCTATTTAATTTTTAAAAATTCATATTTTTTTTTTTAAAGGGAAGGAATTCCCTTGATTTATAATTTGCTGAGCTCACCGCTGTCTTGCTATGATCCAATGAAAAGGGTGAGTAGAAGAGAAGGTCCTACCAGAGAGTTCTGGGGCCACTGAGACCGCCTCATCCCTCTCCACCCCCAATCAACTCTGAGAATAAAAACAGCCACCGAACACCTGTTATCAGAAACCTAGACCTTCCATTTCGTATCACACACGTGAAATGGAGAAAATAAATTAATTGAAGGCACTAAGTTAATTAATTAATTGAATACTCTAAGTCATGTATATTTTTAAAAAGTTGTGAACAATTGCTTGCCGTGCAACCGAAGGTATTTTTTTTTTTCTTTTTCTTCTCAGTGTTATGAACGTGGAAATAGGTGCATTCTATGACTGTAGACCTTGTGGCTCCTGCGCTTGGAGCCAGGACTGCTGTGCTGGTGAGGATCCCTTTTCATCCGCTAGGTGGCAGCAGCGTTCTTTCTGGCTCATGGGGAACTAGCTCTGTGGCACAGCACGTCTCTACTAAGGGCAGAGGCTACACGTTTTTATAGTCAGATTTTATTTACTGCTGTTTTTGAGGCTGTTTGACTTAGTCTACTATTTACTAATGAGAAAAAATGATTTTTATATTTTGTATGGAAAAATAATGGTTTTGTATTTCTAAAGTCATTCATACTTTTAGACCTGGGCGGGAGTGGGGGCGGGGGCGGGTTTCTCAACCGTGGCATTGAAATTTGGGGCTGGATAATTCTCTGTTGAGGGGGCTGTCCTGAGGAATGTAGATTGTTTATCAGCATTTCTGGCCTTTACCAATTTGATGTCAAAAGCAGCGTTACCCAGCCTCCCCATTTGTGACAACCAAAGATATCCCCTGGGATTCTCCAGGCAAGAATGCTGGCATGGGTTGCCATTTCCTTCTCCAGGGGATCTTCCCGACCCACTGATGGAATCTGCATCTCCTGCATTGTCAGGTGGATTCTTTATGGCTACACCATCAGGGAGGACCATAAAGATGTCCCCAGACATTGCCAAATGTCTCCTGGAGGAAAAAATTGCCCCTGGCTGGGAACCACTGAAGTGGGTGGTTTTAAGTCTCTCCAAATGATTGTACCTTGCATTCCTCCCATTTAATTTTATATGAGTGGATAAATTAAATCATATATGCTTACAGTTTCAGTTCAGTTGCTCAGTCATGTCTGACTCTTTGCCACCCCATGAATTGCAGCACGCCAGGCCTCCCTGTCCATCACCAACTCCTGGAGTTCACCCAGACTCATGTGCATTGAGTTGGTGATGCCATCCTGCCATCTCATCCTCTGTCTACCCTTCTCCTTCTTCCCCCAGTCCCTCCCAGCATCAGAGTCTTTTCCAATGAGTCAACTCTTCGCACGAGGTGGCCAGAGTATTGGAGTTTCAGCTTTAGCATCAGTCCTTCCAATGAACACCCAGGACTGACCTCCTTTAGGATGGACTGGTTGGACCTCCTTACAGTCCAAGGGACTCACAAGAGTCTTCTTCAGCACCACAGTTCCAAAACATCAATTCTTTGGTGCTCAGCTTTCTTCACAGTTCATCTCTCACATCCATACATGACCACTGGAAAAACCATAGCCTTGACTAGATGGACCTTTGTTGGCTTACAATTTAACTATATTTTATTCTTTTATTTATTTTCTTAGAGGATAATTTTTCTAGAGAAGAAAAATAAAGTAGAAAAGAAAGTTAAAGTTTCAAGTATAGATGTTATGCATCCCTCCCCATGAAAAGACTGAGGTTTTAAAATTAGAGTTTCCTATTAATAATAATCACTACAGACATGTGGTTCTGTTACTCTTTATTCCTTTTGATTTGAACCAACTTAGCTGAAAGTGAATCATGAAAAGAGGAAACACCATAAGAAGCTATATTTGCAAAGCTTTTTTTTGAATAAAAAAATTTTTTTTTTTCGGTAGATGAAAAATTTTCAAAGAATTATAGAATCTCAAATTGGAAAGGGCTTCAGGAGTAGCTTGGTCCAGCCTTGGAATCTCTTAAATCTGGAGTGCAGGGGTGGAGTGGGACCTGAGTGGAAGAGTGGGGAATGTCAATGTCTATCTCAGGTCCTGGCCTCTTCCAGGTGAGCAAGGCGAAGGCCAGATTAGAAATAAAGACAAATATTTGGTTCTTTGCAAAACAAAAGCAAGCAAAGCAAAACATACAAAACAAAATCTAGCTCTTCCTTTGCCCAGTCTTACAATTCAAGTTCCCAGGGGACGATGGCACTAGGGTAGGGGGCCCCTATTAAGACAAGATCCCCGAACCAGGCCCACTTGAGACAGTGAGAGGACTCAGGGGTCATATCAAAAACTCCGCTAAAGTAAGAACTTCTTTTTTTCTATTTGCTCCAGAGACTCCTTACATTATCAGAGCTTTCCAGTGAGCGAGTGGAAGGAAGACAAGGCTGTGAGACTCGAAGTCAAATATGAATAAATTCTAAAGGCGTATTCTCTACCCTTTCCCTCTTTGTGCTGCTTCCAGCTTTGGAGAAGGGAGGTATTTCTCTGGGCAACCAACCAAATCGGGCTTGGACGTGTGTTCGGAGACCCCTGTCAGCTGAGACAGAACCATGTTTGTGTGTTCACAATAGATATGATTTCCAAGTCAGCTGAGACAGACCACGTTCCTGTGTTCACAAGAGATACGATTTCCAAATTGAAGGGGTGCTTTCACTGGTGAAGAAAGAGACAGAGGCCAGAAAATGAAGTCCGTTTGGGATCATTTGAGTCCTTTGTCTCTGAGCACGTAGCAACAGTGATGGACTCACAGGACAAAGGGTATCAAAGGGTTACCTATTGAGTGAGGCCTGGGGAAGGGTAGTGTGGGAGAGCAGAGGGAAAGCCCAGTTCAAATGTACAGAAGGTATCTGTTCTTTAAAGGCATAGTCACATTTTACTAGAATTTTGCTACACTGTTGGGTTAAGCTGTCAAGAACCTCAGTCCCATTGGAGAACGAAATACTTCCTACAACCCATTTCTCCTCCCATGGATCTCGTTGTTCAAGGATTGGCATCCAAGCAGTGGCTGAGATGAGAGACAGAGCTGGATCCCAGGGGGAGACACAGCTGAAGAGGTCTCCCATCAGTGACTTGACTCTGTGGCCTCCATCCAAGTAGCATCTCAGTGGTCTTGGGAGTGCAGGATGGGTCACAAAGCCCTGTGTGTACCCTGGGAGGCTGGGGATGTGAGAGCAAGTGAAGGTCAGCAGTGAAGTGGGGCCAGGGCCAGGGGTAGAACTTGATTCCCTAAGTCTCGTTCCAGGATTCCAGCAGCTTGGCTTTGCTGGGACCGGTCTGGTTCTGTTCATAGAGCTGTCATTTAATTTTTGGTCACTTATATACCATTTGCTAACTGTTCATAATTCCTGTGCAATTTTGCTCATAACATGGGAAACAAAGACAGCAAAACAAGGGGCCCTTATACTTTTCTCTGCTGTCGTCAGTGGGTAAAATTGGCTGAAAAAGCAGAGCAAGAAGCTTTCCCTAGCTACTCTGGATGGATTTTTTTTTTTGTTTGTTTCATGAGCAATTTTTTTAGGAAGAAAATATATGTGTGTGAAGTAAGTGTAGAATGTCTGGTGAGTTGTGTAAAATAAAACATTTATCCATCTATTTTGATAGGGAGATGGATTAGAGTTAGCAAATTAATCTTTCAGTCAGCAAATATTTGAATAGATACAAATCAGTCATTGTTGTCAGAGCTGCTGCTAGCCTACGCTGAGTTGTGCAGAAAGAGCCCTGCACCAAGCCACATGCTTTTAGGCTTCAGCCTCTCTCAGTTGGATGTCTTTGTGCAGTGTACAGACTGTACAACTGTGCGTGACTGTATCTTGAGTCAAGAGACTGGACCATCCATTATGCCCTTTGGAAAATTTTCTGAAGAATTAGGTCTTGAGCAGGGTTTAAAGGAAATAGCTCTGTCTTTGGGGCATGACATACAGAAGGAAGGTAGGTTGTTTATTCTGTGGGGAAAACTATAAAGACCTGCTGGGATCTTGCCCCTGAAGTCTTTATCCCTGCAACTGGGTTAATGAAGCCTCCTCCTTGCAGCTGTAGGAGCCATCCAGGCTGTAGGGAGAAGGATAGAAGAAGCTGAGAAGTTAGCATTGAATGAATTTCCTCACCTTTCAGTTTCAGGGTGCTACCTCATGTCCATCAAGCTCAGCTCCTTTTTTTTTTTTTTTTTGACTGCGGCCATGTCTTGGGAGAGAGTTTTGCCCCTGGTCTCTGGACTTCTCCCCATCACCCCTCCCCTCTGCCCCCAGAAGCCATGACTGGCGCTCGTGACCCCACAGGCCGTCCTGACTTCCTGGCAGCCTGCATGCTTCCAGGAACCATGGACTTCTGACCACTGGCCTCACCTGTCTGGGTAATATCCTGGATCAAGGACTCATTTTGGACCTCTAAATACTANTCCCCTCTGCCCCCAGAAGCCATGACTGGCGCTCGTGACCCCACAGGCCGTCCTGACTTCCTGGCAGCCTGCATGCTTCCAGGAACCATGGACTTCTGACCACTGGCCTCACCTGTCTGGGTAATATCCTGGATCAAGGACTCATTTTGGACCTCTAAATACTATTTAACGAATGAATCTCTCTCCTGGCTTTGGACTGAAGTTTAGAACAATGAGGGACTGCTCATTAGAATTGCCTAGGGAACTTTGTAGAATTTGGATGCCCATGGCCCACCCTGGATCCATGAGATCAAGATTTCTGGGGAATATATAGGCACCAGGAATGCTAAACCTCCACAGGTTAACCCAGTGCACCACTGTTCTTGACTACATGCCCTGTCTCTCCAGCCACAGATGAGTCAGCCTCTTCTGTGCCTCCGTGTTTAGACCTGTGGCTTTTGTCCAGCCTCGTGAGTGGATTGTATCCCTGGTTCCAGTTCTCCCTGGGATGGCCTGGCTCACCACCAGACAACCTTAGATTATGATTATGTTTTGGAGCCAGAAGGCTGAGAGGGATATCTGGAGACCCAAAGTAAGCCTTTTGTGGTTTCCTTAGCCTGTAATTTTAATAAATGCAATCCATCAGCCTTGTCTTCCCTAAGAAAGAGCATCCTTTGTAGGCAATCCTCAGTATATAAATGGGTTGTGTTCCAAAATTTGTTTGTGGTCAGTTGTTAGGGATGTAGAACCCAATTCCCATAGTAACAAAGTTACAAAGGAAAGAGGCAGGTTGCGGTAGTCATCGGAACCATTAAAAAGCTGAATGAACTTTATTAAAAAAAATTTTTTTTAAAGATTTTTTTTTTTGATGTGGGCCGTTTTGAAGTCTTTATTGAATTTGTTGCAATACTGCTTCTGTTGTTTATAATTTGGTCTTTTGGCCTTGAGGCATCAAACCTGTACTTTCATTGGTAGGTAAAGTCTTAACCACTGGACCCCCAAGGAAGTCCCAGAAAACTGAACTTTAGAACTAACAGATTCAAAGAATCAGTCACTATTATTAGACTGAGTCATATGAAACTGACATTTTTGCATGTCAGAAAGATAGAATATTGGTAATTTTATGTGCTATGTTTTACTTTTGCAGGGGAAGAACGTTTTAAGTGCCAGGTTAGAAAATTCAAGGCACAGACACCCTAATAAGGACTCTCAGAGGATCAATAATGCCTTTCTTCCTACCCTCCCTCCTCCTCCAGTCTCGCCCCTTCTAGCCAAGTAGACAAAGAGCACAAGCCTTCCAAGGGAGAAGGTTTGCAAATAAAGAGGGCTTTCCCAGGTGGGGACTTCTCATGAGCCTGCTGATGACGAGGGGTGAGGCAGGGGAGGTGAGAAGGGGAGGGCATGGTCTGATGTCAGCAACCACTAGGGAAACAGACATTCCTACAGAAACCATTTAGATACCATATGGAAAACTGAGCCTTTCTTAGAGCTGTCTTCTGGGAGTTAGGGGCAGCAGCAGCTAGGGTTTTGCCAGGAGCAGGCAGACTGGAGATATGGACAAGCAATAGCATCAGTTTCACATACACGGGTCACATGTCAGCTGAGAGTCGGTAGGTGAGGCCAGTGAAAGTTACCTGCCTTGATGAGTGATGAGCATGTTCCATGGATGAGTAAAACCATCTGAACCTCCCTTGTGTGCATTGTCTGACAATAGAAGCTGTACATTTAGACCGTGTGCTTTGTATGAGTCACAAAGTGGCAGTGTGTCCTTTTTCTTACTAACCCAGGAAAGACCATTTTGTTTTCAGAGCTCAGGATATGTGTCTGACACATAGTAGGTATGTGGTAGGGGTTGCCTAGGAAACAATCAGTGCTGATAATTTTTCCTGTCTGTTTTCTATGATCAGCTTAAAGATCATGAACATGATTCCTCTGGAGGGAAATGTAGCAGTTCTCAGAAAAAATTTTATGTATTTGTATTACCTAGGAAACTCATGACTTTAGGAGAAGCTGTATGTTCATTTAGGAGACAGCTGTTTTCTTTATTTCAGTGCTGGGTATTTTACAAAGGAAAACACCATTTTTCTTTGATGCTTGTTGTTTCTCTGATAATCCAAGTTCCTATCTTCATTCCACATGAATTAAAATCCCGTTTATATCCAACGTTCATTCAGTAAAATGGCTTGAGATTTGTGCTGCTCCAAATGAATTCCGGTTTGAGAGGGGGAAATCTCAGAGTCCTACTGGAGCTGTCTGTCTGAAGACAACTGAGGATTTACACTCAGAACAGATAATAGAAATGGGATATAAAAAATGAAAAAAATTTGATTGCATGGACTACAAAGATTATGGAAGCTCTTTTTTTATTTGTAGCCAAGTGTAAGTGAGTAAAAAAAAAATAGAGGCCATATATGGGAGCCTTCACAAAATTCTGGGTCACATCTTTCAAAACAATGAACATGGCAGCAAACAAATAATTATAAATTCCATGGACTCTGAAAAATAGGCTGATCTCTTAGCTTTTGCAAGTGATTTCCCTAATGCATTTTCCTTCACCATCACATTTTAATGCCATCTGTTGCCTGTTTTCATGAGTGAGGTCAATTCTGAGTCACTTTATGCAATTATGCAAATACAGTTTCTATGAAGTACAGGGAAAGTAATGTTGCTTTCAATCATTTTTGAAAGCCTTCCAGTGATCAAGTCTCACTCTAGACTGGTAAAACTATATTGTTTTTTCAATTGTTTAATATAATTTAGCAGTAAAAATTTGTCAATGTCTTTTAGAAATGGTTTCTAATATACCTCTCTCAAAGGTTTGCTTATTTTTAAGATGAACTGGAACAGTCTTTTATTTTTTAGTTGGTGTGCATTACTAATTGCTACTCCCAGACTGGGGCCAATCTGACTATAATTGTATTTCTGCACACTAGCCCCAGCAAAACACAGACACATCCTCTTATACACACTGTGATAACCTTCTGCCCCAGCCCCAGTCAAGGGGAAGAATCATGTGGGGTTTTCTCATTATCTTTCTTCTGTGATTATGCAGCTTACACTGCAGCAGACATAGACTGATCCACAGCACGATGCAGGAAGTGACATCAGAGCAGTACTTCTGTCTAGTATTTGTGTGTGTCTAGGGCAGAAGGAGGGGCTGGGAGGAGACAGAGATAAGGAGGGAACATGTTTTCTCTCTAGAGCCTAATCAGCAGATTATACTTGTATCCAGAGGAACATAATAAGCATACTCTTACCATTGAGGGTACATAGGCTGTATTTGGACTACTCAGAGATCAGGAGTATTTAGGTAAAAAAGGCAGAGATGTAGCATCTAAAAAATAGAGGAGTGAGTCTAGCCATAATTAGGAAGTGGGTAACTGGTATTGAAGGGATAAAAATTCAGTATATAAACTATAAACAAATGAACTTCTGGAAACTATATAGGAAGATACTAAAGATCAAGGCTATATTGGGAAGAGTAACAGAGCATCACAGAATGGCATTGGGCATCCAGAAAATTCAGTTATTCAATTATCACATTTATTGAGTGCCTGCTGTGTTTCAAGGACCGTGGTTAGCACTGGGATACAGCAGTGAAAAGAAAACAGACGAGATTACATTCTAATTGGAAAGCAAAGAATAAATGAATAAATAAATGGGTAAATGAATCCATTTATGGAGAAATGTATGTGGACAAATAATAAGTTATGACAGTAATAATTAAAATAATTCCAGGTAAAGGGCTCTGAAGAGGTTAAAGAAAGATAAAGGAGTAGAACTAGGGGTGTTTGTGTTTCATGGTATGAATTTAACTGGGACAGTCAGGAGAGTCTTCTCAGAAGGGGTTACATTTGAGCAGAGAGACTGGAGTTATGTGAAGTCACGGGCTATGTGAACATTGGGGCATAATGTTCCAGGAGGAGAAAGAGTGCAGAGTTTGGAGATAGGAGTAAGCTTGAAGCATTCCTGGAAGTAGCAAGGATGTGGATTGGAGTGAGTGAAGGGAGAGAGGTAATTGATGAGGCCTAAGAGGTTGGAGAAGGAAATGGCAACCCACTCCAGTATCCTTGCCTGGAAAACTCCATGGACTGAGGAGACTGGTAGGCTACAGTCCATGGGGTTGCAAAGAGTCAGACATGACTGAGCTACTTCACTTTCAAGAGGTAGGAGGATCTGGCTCATGTAAAGCACTGAAGGCCATTGGATTTTATTATAAGTGGGAATATAATGAAGGATTTGAGCAAAGGTAGATTGCATAATTTGATTCATCTTTAAGAGTTCTGACTGACTGCTACATCAAGGCTAGACTGAAGGCAGAGAGGAGTCAAAGTTGCGAGACCCAGTAAACTTTAGCAGCTGTGCAAAAAGGAGATGTTGGAACTTGGACCATAGTGCTATCAGTGGAGGTGGTAAAAAGGTTTGGACTTGAGGCACATTTTGAAGAGAGAGTCAACAGGGTTTGCTGATGGCTTGAATAAGGGGTTAGAGGAAAAAGAGGATTCAGAATGACCCCGGGGATTCTGGACTAAACGGTGATGTGAAAAGGGATTCAGTTTATTAGGAGTGATGTTTTAGATATGTTAAGTTTGAAATGGCTGATGGAGGCCAGCTGGTGATGTCAAGGAGGAGACTGGATATATAAACCAGGTGCCTAGCGGAGACGCTGAACTACAGATATACATGTTGGGTCCATGAGTATAAATGTCAATTAAAGTCTTGAGCCTAGATGAGATAAATTTAGGGATAATGTGAAGAGAGGATGGGGGGTTCTAGAACATTTCGACATTTAGAAGTGAGAAGGAGCAGGAGCAAAGGACACTGAGAAGCAGTTGTCATGTCCAAAGTGCAGCAAAAGGATGGAGACAGTGTTTCAAGATTGAAGGTGATGTTACCTGTGTCAGCTGCTGCAGAGGGGAGAGGCAGGATAGTGGGAAAGATGCGTTTCTGGATTTGGCCAGATGGGTGGACATCTCTCTCTGTTTCTTCAAGTTTGTATATATATGTACCCCCATAGAAAAATTGAGTAATATTGTTAAAATACCTCCTTTAAACCTACTTTTTTTTTTTTTTGCAGACCAAAAAACAAAACTTAACTGAATTGTGGGCTGACAATGTGGAAAATTCTGAAAGAGATGGGAATACCAGACCACCTGATCTGCCTCTTGAGAAACCTGTATGCAGGTCAGGAAGCAACAGTTAGAACTGGACATGGAACAACAGACTGGTTCCAAATAGGAAAAAGAGTCCGTCAAGGCTGTATATTGTCACCCTGCTTATTTAACTTCTATGCAGAGTACATCATGAGAAATGCTGGGCTGGAAAAAGCACAAGCTGGAATCAAGATTGCCTGGAGAAATATCAATAACCTCAGATATGCAGATGACACCACCCTTATGGCAGAAAGTGAAGAGGAACTAAAGAGTCTCTTGATGAAAGTGAAAGAGGAGAGTGAAAAAGTTGGCCTAAAGCTCAACATTCAGAAAACGAAGATTATGGCATCTGGTCCCATCACTTCATGGGAAATAAATGGGGAGACAGTGGAAACAGTGTCAGACTTTATTTTTTTGGGCTCCAAAATCACTGCAGATGATGACTGCAGCCATGAAATTAAAAGACACTTACTCATTGGAAGGAAAGTTATGATCAACCTAGATAGCATATTAAAAAGCAGAGACATTACTTTGCCAACAAAGGTCTGTCTAGTCAAGGCTATGGTTTTTCCAGTAGTCATGTATGGATGTGAGAGTTGGACTATGAAGAAAGCTGAGCGCTGAAGAATTGATGCTTTTGAACTGTGGTGTTGGAGAAGACTCTTGAGAGTCCCTTGGACTGCAAGGAGATCCAACCAGTCCATTCTAAAGGAGACCAGTCCTGGGTGTCATTGGAAGGACTGATGCTAAAGCTGAAACTGCAATACTTTGGCCACCTCATGCGAAGAGTTGACTCATTGGAAAAGACTTGGATGCTGGGAGGGATTGGGGGCAGGAGGAGAAGGGGACGGACGACAGGGGATGAGATGGCTGGATGGCATCACCAACTCAATGGACGTGAGTTTGAGTGAACTCCAAGAATTGGTGATGGACAGGGAGGCCTGGCGTGCTGCAATTCATGGGGTCGCAAAGAGTCAGACACGACTGAGCGACTGAACTGAACTGACCTAAATGCATTAGTTTCAGAATAATTCAGATATTTACATATTCATGGGGCACCTTGTACCTCCTACTTCTTGAAATGTCAAAGGCCTTAGGAGGAAAGTACACATTTTTATTAAAATTGTATTGTAATACCTGATGAGTTGAATATGCTTTCATTTATTTTGATCTCCTTTGATAACAGTTCATAGGGCATGTGGATACAATTTTTTTTTCCTATTAGAACTCAACTATTTTTGCAATATAAATATTTCAAATTGCTATGTTGTACACCTGAAATTAATATAATGTTATGTGTCAGTTATAGCTCAGTAAAAAAATAAGTAATGAATCACAGAAAGGAAGAACTCAACTATTAGGACTCTATCCAGAATCAGAATAATAATAGTATTTTAGAGCTATAGGGATGAAAAACAGAGAGAGGTCTTAATATTTAAATAGAAAAGCAGTTTCTATTTAATAAAGAGTACTATAAGAGTTTTTTTTATTGGAATATCGTTCCTTTACGGTGTTCATTTCTGCTGCACAACAGTGTGAATCCACCATGTGTCCGTGTGCCTCCTCCCTCGCTTCGAGTCTGCCTCTCAGCCCCGCACCCAGCCCTCAGGGTCAGCACGTGGCGCTGGGCTGAGCTTCCTGTGCCATACCGCAGCTTCCCACTAGCTTCGTTCCGCATCTTAACACGTGGTAGTATACATATGGCAGTGCTCCTCTCTCAGCTCGTTCCGCTCTCCTCTCTGACCCCACGTCCACGTGGCTGCTCTCTGTCCACATGTCCACATCTGCGCTCTGTCCCTGCCCTGCGAATAGGTCACTAGCACCATTTTCCCAGATTCCATATATATATGTGTAGGGGCTTCCCCCAGGGGCTCCGTGGGTGCAGAATCCACCGGCAATGCCAGAGACACAGGAAACGCGGGTTTGATCCCTGGGTTGGGAAGATCCCCGGGAGGAGGAAATGGCAAGCCACTCCGGTACTATCACCTGAAAAACCCAAGGGGCAGAGGAGCCTGGCGGGCTACTGTCCACGGGGTCGCAAAGAGGTGGACACGACTGAGCAACTAAGCATAGCACATGAGTTACTGCCTGATATTTGTTTTTCTCTTGCTGCCTTCACTCTGTATGACAGGCTCTAGGTACATCCACATCACTGCAGTTGACTCAGTTTNGGGGCAGAGGAGCCTGGCGGGCTACTGTCCACGGGGTCGCAAAGAGGTGGACACGACTGAGCAACTAAGCATAGCACATGAGTTACTGCCTGATATTTGTTTTTCTCTTGCTGCCTTCACTCTGTATGACAGGCTCTAGGTACATCCACATCACTGCAGTTGACTCAGTTTCGTTCCATAAAAGGCTTTTTTTTTTTTTTCCCCTCTCCTATTCCTTTTTATCCCTTTACTTGAAGAGTATTTATTGGTTTTGAAGTTAGAAAAAGTTGGGTGTGCATTCCAGCTCCACAATTTACTGTTTGATCTTCTGTAAGTTTGTGGAGACTTGACTTTCTAATCTATAGAATGGGGATAAATAACACTTTTATGTGCTTATACAGAGGTTTGAGTGGTATAAAGTACACAGGGCCACACAGCACGTGCCTGGCAGGGGTTAGGAGTTCACACCATGTCTGTTGTTCTCCTCTACCGGGCCTGAAGCCCTGGAAGCAGAATCGTAGGGCGCGAGCCAGAGGGCCCGTGTCCTAGCTTGCTTTCCAAACTTGTCACTTCTCCAGTAGTTGCTGACCTTGCTCACATCGTGAAAAGTATGAACTTCTCCAGTGAGCCATCACTGGAGTTGTGTGGGGTTGAAGGAAGGGAGGCATTCAGCTGCCTATGTCTTGGCTCCAATCAGAATGATTGGGACCCTCTGATTGCTATTGTTCAGTTACTAAGTGGTATCCGACTCTTTGTGCCTCCATAGACTGCAACACACCAGGTTCATCTGTCTTTCACTATCTCCCTCTTAGGGGAGTGGTTTGTAACCTGGGAACGTCATGAGAGCAACCAGAAAGAGGCTGCCTTGTCCCGCAAGGAACTCGCATCAAATATAGGCATCATTGCTACTTGCGTAGGGAAATTTAAGTGATAATCAGTATATAGCTTGCACTCTGTTCCAAAACTACTGGTCTTGGATGTTGAGGGGCCTGGGCTAGCCTTTTGGCATTTTCGCAAAGGAAAAGGGATGTTATCTCAGCAGATACAAGAACTGATCAAGTTCATGTTGTCGCCATCCTTTTCTTCCACCTAATGCAGGCTCCTTATATATATTTTAAAGCCATGCATTTGTGCATTCTCTTCTCTATATTTTCAATGGGATCTTTTCCTTTCCCTGCTCCTCTCCTTTCTCCATCTGCCAGAGATATTCTTGTACTCTCTTTGACACTACATGATACACCCATCCTCAGAGGCTAGTTGTATTCCATAGGTTTTCTGGAAATTCCAACATAGAAGAGCGCTCTCCCTCCTCAGAATAAGGGCTACTATTCAGTCTATGCAGAGAAGGCAATGGCACCCCACTCCAGTACTCTTGCCTGGAAAATCCCATGGACAGACGAGCCTGGTGGGCTGCAGTCCATGTGGTCTCTAAGAGTCGGACACGACTGAGCGACTTCACTTTCACGCATTGGAGAAGGAAATGGCAGCCCACTCCAGTGTTCTTGCCTGGAGAATCCCAGAGACAATGGGCCCCCGTCTATGTGGTCACACAGAGTCGGACACGACTGAAGTGACTTAGCAGCAGCAGCAGCAGCAGTATTCAGTCTATGGGGCTTCCCTGGTGGCTTAGATGGTAAAGAATCTGCCTGCAGTGTAGGAGACCTGGGTTCGATCCCTGGGTTGGGCAGAATCCCCTCGAGGAGGCCATGGCAACCCACTCCAGTATTCTTGCTGGGAGAATTCCATGGACATAGGAGCCTGTTTGGCTATAGTCCATGGGTCACAAAGAGTCAGACACAACTGAGCTACTAACAATTTCATGCTTCATTTAGTCTATAGAATAAAACTATGCAAATTTGACAGAAAGACCAGCACTGCCTACAACTTCCTTGGGACTGGCTGTCTTTCTAAAATTTATACTGATGACACGTAGGCCTCTTCACAGGTCACCTTAGGTTCAGTAATGCAGAAGTAAAACTTAAAGGCCTGGATCACTTCTATCCACAGAATATATCCAGCATCAGAAATGACATGAAAGCGTGAACAAAGGATGACTCTGAGCCACCCTGGCCCCTGAGTAGGGTGAAGGCTCAGGGATGGTGCAAGTGGTGCTGACGGCCCGTGGAGGGAGAAGTCTATGAGCCACAGGGTGTCCCTGGATAGGAGACTATGTCCTCTTCTCACTGGAAAGACCAGGTCATTTGAGAAACAACTCCTGCTCCCGTGTAAATCAACAAATCTGGTGTTCAGTAAACCTAGAGACTGATGTCAAAATTCAAGTTTAATTATGAGACCTCACTGGAGAGTGTGGAGTCCTGCTCCGTGCCTCATCCCACAGGTTGACTAGGCCTAGAAGAGTCATCATGAACGTGGATGCAGTGGGCTCCTCTGCAAAGAGCAAGTGCCATAGGAACAGGGAGATTCAAGTGGACATTCTGCCTCTTGACTCAGCAACCAGTTCTTTGCTTTTGGGTGAGAGGGTCCATCTCTGCGAGTCTCAGTCTCTTCATCTGTAAAACTGGCAGATCCACCTTCTGCTTGGTTGCACCTGAGTGCACGTTCAGCTGGCTCATTAGCTGATGGCTAGCTTATATGTTCAAATTTGCCTTCTTTTCTTCAACTTTTTTGTGAGAGCAAAACCAGAAATGGAGGGGATAAAAGCAGAAATGGAGTTTGTATGATGCTCTGCCTGTATCCATTTATTTGTACCCAAAGAACTGGATGTTCTTAAGACCCATGAAGATGGAGGAAGGCTTCATTGCTAGCAATTGAGTTGGAATCAAACTGACCTGGGTTTGCAAGCTGGAGGTGGCCCCTGTGGCATCACCACACTGAGCAGCAGTGAAATTATATCTCCCAAGACAAACGGATGGTTGCAGGTCTATTAGAAATGTTTCCTCCTTAGATATATAGTGTTGATTAAAAAAAATTTTTTTTTTGCACCTGAGTGTCATCATTTATAAAAAAATAAGTAATGATACCTCTCTCTCCAGATGGCTGTGAGGATTTGGAACCATAAGACTGAAATGCCCCACATGTATTAGGTATTCAGGAAATAATAGTTACTTTGTTTTATCTAGGGGGATGGGGTTGAGTCTGAGAAGATATTATGGTGCTGGAAAATATTGCGGTGCTGAGAGTCCCTTGGACTGCAAGGAGATCAAACCACTCAGTCTTAAAGGAAATCAACCCTGAATATTCACTGGAAGGACTGATGCTGAAGCTGAAGCTCTAATACTTTGGCCACCTGGTATGAAGAACTGACTTGTTGGAAAAGACCCTGATGCTGGGAAAGATTGAGGTGAATGGAGAAGGAGGAGACAGAGGATGAGATGGTCTTAGCATCACGGACTCGATGGACAGAATTTGAGCAAACTCCAGGAGACAATGGAGAACAGAGCAAGCTGGAGTGCTGCAGTCCACGGGGTCACAGAGAGATGTGACTGAATGACTTAACAACCGAACAACAGCAAAGAGAAGAAGGAGGTACCAGAGTTCATAGGTTTTTGTTTATCTTTTCTGTTCATACAATAGCTTTTTTTGTGGGAGTGTTGATAGGATTAGCCCAAGACAGTTTCTCCAGCAGTGAAGGACATGACTTCCTGTGTTTGACTACTATTCATTCCAATAATTGATATAATTACCTGACTCACAACATTGCATCTAGTCACTCCTGTCATTAGGACGCTTGGGCGGGTGAGGGATGAAAGTAGCTTGGTACTACTGCTGCCTTTCCTGTTTTCTTGCCCCCAAACCAGAGCTTTGGGGGTGGGCTCTGATAAAGTGGAAGCAGCGGGCAGGCCCGCTGTGGGTGAGTGGTTCCCCATGTGCTTCTGACCCTCCCTTTGAGGTAAGTGGAGCCACATTTCTTTCCTGGCAGCTGCAGAGCCTGAGCATCAGCAAAGAGCTTTGAAGTTTCCTGGGGTGAAAAGGCGTTCTATAAAGAGAAGAAATTATTATTGCTTCCTGACTTTGGTGAGTTAGCAATGGTCTGGTGAGTTTGGAAAGCAGCAGTTGGCTTCACATTCAATAATCTTTTGACTTATTTTTAATCAAAAATAAAAACTCCTCTTAGTTAGATATGATTAGCAAAAACAAAATAATCTAAACAAAACCCTTTTTTTCCCCTCCAGAACTGTACAGATGTATATTTGTGAATCTGAAAGTACATAAAAGCAAATGAAAAATGGATGTGACTTTATAACTTTCTCAGAACATGCAGGACGAGTTTAAATAATATTAAATTTACTGACATGTTTTCTTCAGTGTGTTTTCAGAATATGTTTTGAAACCTTTCTTCTCTCTTTGAATAGGCCTCGGGGTGGGGAGTGTTTATTTAACAGTGACGCAAATTCAGCCCTGCAGCTTCCCCCCTTCCTGTTGCAGCACGGCTCTTCTCCTTCCTCCTCCCTTCTCCTTCTCTTAATATTGCATATTTCCTTCTCTTTGTCTCTATGTGAGGAACAGCTCTCTTGCCCATTTGTGTGCATGATGGAATCTGCATTGCTTTTTGCTGGCAATAAGAATGATCGTGTGTAGACATGGGTTTATGAGTGTGAATATGTGCTATGCTACACTAAGTCTCTTCAATTGTGTCTGACTCTTTGAGATTCTATGAACTGTAGCCTGCCAGGTTCCTCTATCCATGGGATTCTGTAGGCAAGAATACTGGAGTGAGTTGCCATCCCTTCCTCCAGAGAACTTCCCGGGTGAGGGATACAAACCCGCATCTCCCGCAGCTCCAGCATTGCAGGCGGATTGTTTGCAGCTGAACCACTAGCGAAGCCCAGTAGGCCTTTAACTGACCCAAGGGAGACACAGTGGATATGGCTGATGCCGCTGGCATATTTGATTAGAACAGTAACATTAGCTTCAACTTATCAGTCTTCTGTTGTATCTAAGGCATTGTGTTAGGTGAGATGGGATATTTCAAAATATAGGAGCCACTCCATGGAAGTCTGCAGATGTGTCACCAGCAATGCAGACCATGGACACCTAGAGGGATGACCGCTCTCCCCACAGGAGAGCAGAAGAGGAAGGTTTCATACAGGAGCAGGGTTCACTGTATTTTTTTGAGCGGGGGTGATTTTTTATTTTTTAAATTGAAGTATCGTTGATTTATAATCTTGTGCTAGTTTCAGGTGTATAGCAAAGTAGTTTAATTATACACAAATGCACACACACATATATGTTTCTTTTTCAGATTCTCTTTTATTAAGGTTATTACAAGATATTGAATATAGCTTCCTATGCTATACAGTAGGTCCTTGTTTATTTTTTATATAGTAGTTGTATCTGTTAATCCAAAGCTCCTAGTTTATCCCTACACCCTTCTTTCCCCTTTAGTAGGTGTAAGAATTTTTTTTTCTATGTCTGTGAGTCTATGATTTGTAAATAAGTTCACACGAATTATTTTTTTAGATTCCACACATAAGTGATGTCTTATGATATTTGTCTCTGTCTGAGTGACTTCACTTAGTATGATAATTTCTAAGTCCACTCATGTTGCTGCAACGGCATTATTTCGTTCTTTTTGTGGCTGAGTAATATTAGAAGGAGACCAGTCCTGGGTGTTCATTGGAAGGACTGACGCTGGGGCTGAAACTCCAGTACTTTGGCCACCTTATGCGAACAATTGACTCACTGGAAAAGACCCTAATGCTGGGAGGCATTGGGGGCAGGAGGAGAAGGGGATGACGGAGGATCAGATGGCTGGATGGCATCACGGACTCCATGGACGTGAGTTTCAGTGAACTCCGGGAGTTGGTGATGGACAGGGAGGCCTGGCGTGCTGCGATTCATGGGGTCGCAAAGAGTCAGACACGACTGAGTGATTGAACAGAACTGAACTGAATATTGGAAGAAAGCTATGAAGGTCAAGAATCCACGGATGAACTGGGGGAGACTGAATAGACCCCAGTGAAACTAGACTTTAGTGAAACTAGAGCATAGTTGAGCAGAGCTTGGAAGGTGCTGTAGAACAGTGAATTGGAAAAAACAAGCATTGAAAGCACATGTGGAGAGAAAATCTGGGGAAAGGAGACTCCAGTCAAACATCCAAAAACAAAATCCTAATTTAAATTAAGGTGTCAAAGATTCAGGTGCAGACTTCCCCGGTGGTTCAGTGGTTAAGAATCTGCCTGCTAATGCAAGGGACATGGGTTCAATCCTTGGTCTGGAAAGATTCCATATGCCAAGGAGCAACTAAGCCCATGCACCACAACTACTGAGCCTGTGCTCTAGAGCCCATGCTCTGCAAGAAAAGAAGCTGCTGCAATGAGAAGCTCATGCATTGCAAATAGTAACCCCTGCTTGCTGCAACTAGAGAAAGCCCATGTGCAGCAACGAAGACCCAGTACAGCCAAAAATAAATAAAATTATATGCAAAAAAAAAAAAAAAATCATGGGGAATAGAGCCAACAGGTTAGAGAATTGGGCTGAAGTGAAATGAAAAGGTAGGATCGAGAAGGAGATGGAGGGATATTTCTTTCCCGACCTCAGACACTGGCCTCCTCCTCTTCTCACCTTCAGGCTGGTGGTTTTCTGGGCCCTTGAGGACAGTTTAACCTAATGATTAAGCACTGAGCATTTTGTTAATCCCAGTCCATCATATTGACTCTGTGACCTGGGGCAAATTACCTTTCTGTGCTTCAATTTCCCTATCAGCAAAATGGTAGAAAATAATAGTACCCACGTCAGGGTTGTTGAGAGACTTGAAAGAGTTAAAGTATATGATGTGCTGAACCACTACCTGGGCATTGTTACTACTCGAGACTCTCCTTTGCTGCAACATTTCCTGGAAACTAGAGATTGGGACTCTAGTATGCATCATGCATACTGATCCTCTATTGTATTAATTTCCAGGTAACATTAGAAGAAAGTGTGTGAGTTAGAGTTTAGCTGAAACACAGAGACAGCATGAAAAGCTTTTTAGGCTGCTGCTGAATTGAGAAGATATCGTTTGTTTTCAGTATGCAGAATGCTGCACCATGTTTCTGCACTTCTTCCAAGGCGAGAGGAAACTAAATTCAATGACTGACAGAGCACTAAACAGTTTCCCCTATATTCTCTCGTTTAGTCCTTATCACTAGCCTATGAGAAAGGCATCGTTATGCTCTTTGCAGACAAGGAGACAAATTGAGGGCCATTAGGTTAGTCATCTGTTGGCAAAGAGCAAGTATGAGATGTCTAAACCCTGTCTCCTGATGAGGATGGTGAAAGAAGTACTTCGCCCTTCTCCCTCCAAGAGAAACAGGGATTTTTCTCTTGAAGTGTTAGAGGACTTGGATGATCGCTCAGCACGGTTACCTCACCTTCCCCACTGTGATTACAGTTCCTGAATCTCTATTGATCACAGTAGATGGCAGATGAGAAATGTTCATAGGCTCGTAGCAAATCACTCTGAACAATTTAGGAGGCAGGTTCATAAATTAGAGCATGGGTGTCAACACTGTCACTTCCCGTGGATTAGAGCAAACATTTCATCAGGAGGGAAACCAGTGTGTGAAGGTGCTGTGCTTACACCTGTGTCACTGAGCTAGATTTGAAAGCAAGGAAAGGTTTCTGGAATGGTTTCTGTGCCGTTTGAATGGTGAAATAGGCTGCCCTGCCCAGACCCTCACAGGTCAGTAGTTTGGGCTCCCAGTTAGGTGCTGGCCTCGTGGGGTTCTCAGCTGATCCTGTGTCAGCCATCAGTGAATGACACCCTTCTAGCTGTCACTGTACATGTCAGGGGAGGAGGAGCCCCATGTCTGGGGCCACCCTCCCGGGGACTCATGTCCGCTGGCCCGAGGGGAGGGTGAAGGGGCTCACGGTCCTGTCTGCAGCTTAGCTCTGTGGTTTGCCCACTGCCATCCCCCTCCTGTAGAGAAGGGGAGGGAGGCCTGGTGCGGGGGTGATCTTGGGAAGGCAGTGTCGGGGTGGTGTCCTTCCTTCAGCCCTCGGTCTCAGTCATTGCCGATGTCCTTTCAGACGTGGAGTGAGCCTCGAGTTCATGGCATGAGGTACCAAAATATCATTTCATGCTACAAAACTCTGGCCAGTTACTCCCTGTTCAAGCTCATTAAGCTGAAGAGTTTTCTTTAAAATATCTGTTCTTAGGATTTTTTGGTAAGGAATTCTTAGTCAAAGCATAGTAATTTTTATTCCAAATGTATTTATTCGAATGGACACATTCAAAGAAAAAAAGCTAAAGACTACCAAAAGACACCCTGTGCAAACTGCATTTTCTATCCACCCCCACCATTGCCCAGACCTCTAATTTCTTTCTCACTCCTGAGGTCATCACTGCATCTATTTTCTAGAGATATCTGTATATATAAAAAAAGACTATATGGATAAAGATTTTGTTTTTATTCTTGTTGGTTTTCATTTTTTTTCCCTTCCTTCCTTCCTTCCTTCCTCTTCCTTCCTTCCCCTCTCTCTCTTCATGTGAGTCTTCTTTAAGTTTTTTCATTTATCAAAGTATCTTCTATGGCAATTCTTATAGACATGTATTAATGAGGGTTCTTCAGAGAGACAGAAGCAATAGTGTATACTATAAGGAATTACAACAGTTTGTTATAAGCAATTGTCTTACATGATTATGGAGGCTGACAAGCCTGAAGATCTGCAGTCAGCAAGACCCAGGAAGCACCAGTGATTCAGTCTGAGTCTGGGGGTCAGAGGAGACCAGTGGACCCACACATGTACTCAGGTGGGAGGAGTTCCCTTTCTACGTGGGAGGGTCAGCTTTTTCATTTTGTCCAGCCTTCAGCTGACTGGCTGACGGCCTTCCACATTATGGAGGGCATTCTGCTTAACTTAGTCTATCAATTCAAATGTTAAGCTCATCTAAGAACATCCTTCAGCATACTCAAGATTATGTTTTGACCGAATAGCTAGGAACCTTGTGGCCCAGTCCAGTTGACACAAAAAATTGGCCATCACAACCTCTTTTCTTCTTCTTCTTTTTTAATTGTAGTGAAAAAATAGACAAGTTTTTAGATTTATAGCAAAATTTAGTGGAAGGTATGGAGATTGCCTGTGTATTCCCTGCCCCCACACATGTACATACAAACAGCCTACTCCACTATCAATATCCTGCCCTAGAGTGGCATGTTTGTTTTAATCAAACCTGTATTGGCACGTTATCACTCAGGGATGTATACTCGGTAATCAATCCCTTCCCTTCCCTATAATTTTCATTCAGTGGAAAATAACTTTCCGTTAGAGACTTCCAAACCTGGAATTGGCTGTTTCTTGAGTATGTTTCTGTCTCTGGTGATTTTCAAGTTGGGACTGTCTTATGGATGCTGGTAAGGGACTCTTTTCTGCACTGGTTGGGATACAATCTAGAGCTATGAAATGTGGGCCATGTAGTTAATTTTATCTTTTCAAGTAGCAGGAGGGTAAAAAGAAATAGGTGAAATTAATTTAAAAATATATTCTATTTTAACCCAATACATCCAAAATACTATTTTAATAGCTTTCTTGGTGGTTCAGACAGTAAAGAATCTACCTGCAGTGCGGGAGACCTGGGTTCGGTTCCTGGGTTGCAAAGACCTCCTGGAGGAGGGAATGGCAACCCACTCCAGTATTCTTGCCTGGAGAATCCCCATGGACAGAGGAGCCTGCTGGGCAACAGTCCATGGGGTCACAAAGAGTCGGACAAGACTGAGTGACTTTCACTTTCACATAAAAATACTAATAAGGTATTTTATATTCTCTTTTGCATACTAGGTTTTCAAAATCCAGGGTGCATTTTACACACACAACAGATCCAGTTTTGACCCGTCGCATTTCAAATGCTTAAGAGCCATATGTTGATTGTGGTTTCTTGCTCCTACACTGTGTATCACAGGACTAGATAGGACCCATTCCAGTGATGAGTCTTGATTCTGAAGTTATTTACAGAATAACCCAGAAACTCATTTCATTTCAGTTCAGTCGCTCAGTTGTGCCCAACTCTTTGTGACCCCATGGACTGCAGCATGCCAGCCTTCCCTGTCCATCACCAACCCCCAGAGCTTACTCAAACTCATGTCCATTGAGTCGGTGATGCCATCCAACCATCTCATCCTCTGTCAGTCCCTTCTCCTCCCACCTTCAATCTTTCCCAGCATTTGGTCTCTTCAAATGAGTTAGCTCTTCACATCTGGTGGCCAAAGCTCATGTCCATTGAGTCAGTGATGCCATCCAACCATGTCATCCTCTGTCATCCCCTTCTCCTCCCACCTTCAATCTTTCCCAGCATTTGGTCTCTTCAAATGAGTCAGCTCTTCACATCTGGTGGCCAAAGTATTGGAGTTTCAGCTTCAGCATCAGTCCTTCCAATGAATGTTTAGGACTGATATCCTTTAGGATGGACTGGTTGGATCTCCTTGCAGTTCAAGCGACTCAAGAGTCTTCTCCAACACCACAGTTCAAAAGCATCAATTCTTCGGTGCTCAGCTTTCTTTGTAGTCCAACTTTCACATCCATACATGACTACTGGAAAAACCAGAGCTTTGACTAGGTGGACCTTTGTTGGAAACTCATGTTGGGCCATTTATGAGATGGCCAAGTGTGGATGAGTGGAAAGAGCTCAGAGCTGAAAACAGGAGATTGAGCACTTTTCTTGTCATCACCCAAACCAGCAGTGTATGAACTTTGCTCAACTCCTATACTTCAGTTTTTCACCTTTAAATGAAAGTCATAACACTTGTTCTACTTACCTTGTAGAATTGTTGACAGGCTCAGAAGAGAGAAAAGGTGTGAAGGAGCTTTAAAGAACTGAAAGCACATTAAATGTGATTTAATTGATTGAGAGCAGAGTCAGTCATTCAGTGGTTGCTCTGTTCCCAGCCCTGCCACAGACTTGTTGAACACCCTGAATCTCTTTATGACTTGGTTTTTCCAAGTGCTAAGCAGGAAATATTTGAAACAGTCCTTTGAAGCGAATGATATAATGGTAGTAGACACATTGGATTGTAATGCTGTGATTTCTGGGTGGCCCATCACTGCTTCTCACCCCCTAACATATCAAAGTACAAGAGGCATGTGAATAGTAAACATTGAAGGTAGAGGTCAGATGAACAAGCTATGGCTTGTGGACTGCTTTGCTTCACATTCCAACTCTGTACTGTGTTAATTGTATGACATAGTAAAAAACCGTGTCAAAAACTATAAAATGAGGATGTAAATAGTAATTCTTTCATAGATACTCTGTGAGATTTGAAAGCAGCAATACACATAAGGGACTTAGAACAGAGCCATGGTAAATATTCTCTATCATCAATGTTATAGGTCTTGCCAAGAGATGATGCTTATACATGTAACAGTTTCCTGTGACTCCTATGATAAATTACTGCAAACCTGGTGGCTTAAAACAGCACACATTTATTTTCTTATAATTCTGGAGGTCAGAAGTCCAAAATCAGTTTCACTGGACTAAATCCACGGGTTGGGTGGGCCACACCCCCTTGGAGATTCTGGGGGAAAATCTGTTCCCTTTGCCTTTTCCAGTTTCGAAAGCTTCACACTGCGTGTCCCTAGACGAGATGGACCTTTGTTGGAAACTTTGGACCTTTGTTGGCATATACTGTGTACCCCTTCTTCCATCTTCAAAACCATCAATGAGATCTTCAGATCTCTCTTTACTTTGTCATTACATCACCTTCTCTCTTGTTTCTGTCAAATCTCCCTTTCCCTCCCTCTTAGATGGACCCTCGTGATTATATTTAGGGCCACCTGGATAATCAGGAGAATATCTCCGTCTCAAGATCCTCAAATCACACTTGCAGAGTCCATTCTCCATGTAACATCACAGTCAGAGGTTCCAGGGGTGAGGACTGGATATTCAGCTTACTACATAATCTAACTTAATTTTAGTTTTATAATATCCTCACTCTATGCTTCAACTCCTCAATATGATGATGTTGATGTTGCCTAGAAAAAATAGAATGGGACATAATTCACATGTGATTTTATAGACTCTCATGTTGTATTTGCTATCTCAGTTTGGAGAGTTACAATGTTTCTCTTCTCTAGGATTTTCATTCACTCTATAAATATTTTGGGGGGCTCCAAAATCACTACAGATGGTCATTGCAGCCATGAAATTAAAAGATGCTTGCTTCTTGGAAGGAAAGTTATGATCAACCTAGACAGCATATTAAAAAGCAGAGACATTACTTTGCCAACAAAGGTCTGTCTAGTCAAGGCTATGGTTTTTCCAGTGGTCATGTATGATGAATGTGAGAGTTGGACTGTGAAGAAAGCTGAGCGCTGAAGAATTGATGCTTTTGAACTGTGGTGTTGGAGAAGACTCTTGAGTCCTTTGGACTGCAAGGAGATCCAACCAGTCCATCCTAAAGGAGATCATTCCTGGGTGTCCTTTGGAAGGACTGATGTTGAAGCTGAAACTCCAATACTTTGGCCACCTGATACGAAGAGCTGACTAATTTGAAAAGACCCTGATGCTGGGGAAGATTGAGGGCAGGAGTAGAAGGGGATGAGAGAGGATGAGATGGTTAGATGGCATCATTGACTCAATGGACATGGGTTTGGTTAGGCTCCAGGAGTTGGTGATGGACAGGGAGGCCTGGTGTGCTGCAGTTTATGGGGTCGCAAAGAGTCAGACATGACTGAGTGGCTGAACTGAACTGATAAATATTTGAGAACATATTATGGTGCTAGGAATTGAATAAAACAGATGGAAACTCTACCTAATTGTATGGGACACATAGGAGAAAACATTAGTAAATCAACCACAGAAACAAGGGACTATGCAAAATAATTTCAGATTTCACATGATGTTTTGTTTGTAATGGGGATATTATAATTTTGGGGAGACATTATGCTATACATGCTGCAGAAGGGTTTTACATTTGAACATAAATTTATCTAGGGGTAGGAAACACACCTAGGTATGTAGGAAAAGGGTTACTAGTGGGAGAAAGAAATTTCACAAGAGCTTTTTCTCAACAGGAATCACGTGGAGGTGATCATGCGGAGGTGAACACCACTCTCCAAAATGAGAAAGTATTTCAATCAATCAAGATGTTACATTTCTTTAGAAACTTGGAGCGGAGGATTAAGGTTGGTTTCTGTTGCTTCATATGTTATAAATTTAAGGAATGGTCCATGCTGGGCCCAGGATTAGTGTCAGACAGAGGAGAGCTGAAATCAGAATTTATGTTTTAGGATTAATGCTGTTGGGAGAAAAATGATATTTTAAAACCATGTTTCTAAGATTGCCTCAAAAAACAATAGTACTACCTTCATGCACCGTTGCTACAGGTGCCCAGTGAAAAAGAGTTTTGTTATTTACTTGTCTTCTAAGATCTGACTGCCAGGTCAGAGCAGATTTATGCTGTTTCTATGCCTTATGGAATAAACACATTTTCAGGCCACAGTAATTTCACATTGGAGGAGGGGAGTAGTCAGTTATATTTGATCCTTTATTATTATTATTTTTTAAATGAAGGCTACTCATGCCATTTTTCCCCCTTTATACCATCCAAAAGTATGCAGTGAGAGTGTCTGAGACAGCACCTAATGTGTGTCTAGTGACACACACCAAACATTTGAAGGTAGATATGTCCTCATTGTTTTATTTTTTGCAGATTTCCTAACGCTTGTTTATTTCAACTCACAGTTTTAAGCACCTGCTGTATGCCAAGCAATAGGTTAAGACTTAGTATTGACTAAGAATGGCTTCCCTGGTGGCTCAAATGGTAAGGAATCCCCCTGCAATGCAGGAGACCTGGGTTTGATCCCTGGGATGGGAAGATCCCTGGGATGGGAAGATCCCTGGAGAAGGGAATTCCCAACTCCAGTATTCTTGCCTGCAGAATTCCATGGACAGAGGAGCCTAGCAGACTACAGTTCATGGGGTCACAAAGACTCATACACGACTTGAGTGACTAAGCATGCCCACTGACTAAGAAAGACATCATGATAGAGGATATAGGGAACTGGTCCAGAAGAGGGACTCAGGGAAGCATGTATTTGTAGGTAGATCAAAGCAATCTTCACCGAGGAGAGGTATCTGGGTCTGGGTGTTGGAGAATGAATGGGATGGTTGGGTAAGAAGGGTCTCTTATTGCAGCACAGTTCTAAGAAAGCTTCAGGCAGGCTGATGGAGAGACTTCTAAAGTGGCCCTTTAGAGGATGATGCTTCCCTTTGGGATGGGTCTGCCTTGGTCCCCTCACCCCACTCAGGCAGAGAACAGCTCTCAGGGATCATGGCCTCAGCAGGAATGAGGTCATGGATTTGGAAGAGCAGTGGCAGGAGATTCAGTCAAGTCCTATGAGCCATGGTTCAAGCCTTAGCCACTTGGCCTGCACCTCACACTCTAGACTCACTCCACTGATGGTGGAACTAATGTACAGTGCCGGTCATATTCAAGGGAAGCACACAGACTTTGGTATGTTTGGAATTTGGTATGGACTGAGAAGTGACAAGAAGTGGAGTTGGCCATGGGAAAATAGTTCAGATAGTGGGTGGCCTTGGTGGCCATGCCAGGGAGTTTGGACTTCATATTATGGACAATGTGGTTTAAAGTGGAGGAACACACTTCTGTTTGGCTTGCATGTTTATAAAATTATGCTACATATAGTGAAGAGGTGGGTTAAAGTGACCCAGGAATGAAATGAGGGGACATGCTGGGAGGCTTTTGCAATAGTCTAAGTAATGGATGTTGAAAGATAAAAAAGTCAGAGTGAGTGGAGAGACAAGACAGAATTTATTATATAAATTGTCAAGACTGAAGTATTAACTCAGTAGTAAGATGGGTGGTTAGGAGGTGATATATAGGTTTCTAGGTAGAGAGGAAAGATGGGCAGATCATGTCATTAGCAAACATGGTACTACCGGAAGAGAAACAAGCAGGGTGACAGGAATATGCAGTTACGTGTTTGGACACGCAGAATTACAGGTTCTGTCAACTATGCCTCCTGATGTGGATTTCTAGACCCTTCATGGTACTTGGTAGGTCTCCTCTTAGATACATTCCAATGCACCTCTCAAATGTGTTGTAAATCCCAATAAATCTAGTTCTGGGTGTTATCAGAGCTCAGGGGAAAGACAGCTACATTTTTAAAACATGGCCTAGGACTGCATTAGCTTTCTCATGCTATGGGCCTATTTTGAGCTTGTCATCTACTCAAGCCCTGAAGTCGTTTCCCACATGAACTGTTTTCAAGGCAATCCTTTATTCTGGAATTTGTGTTTCTTTAACTTAGGCGCAGTATGTTTCATTTGTTACATTAAATTTCATCTTGTGGATTTGGTTATATTATTCTAGCCTGTCAAAATCATTTTCTAATATTGATTCTCTTAGTTGTTCTCTTAGTGATACCTCCAAACTTTGTGATCTCTTTGTATTTGAAAAGTGTGTTCCATCCTAATCAATAGAACAAATCAGAAATAGCTGTAAGTTCTACGTCACTCAAGACCTTCTTACTTGATAGATATCTATTTGTCAACTCTCTTTGGGAACATTATTTTCAACTAACTGCATTTATCCATTGTGAATTTAAAAATAGGTAAGAGAGACATTGCTGACGTGTTGTTGAACTCAGATACTCTGTGTCTGCAGAATTTCCCCAGCCTGCTGTTTTAGTGATCCTATTAGAAGGTATGACTTCTCTTTAATGAGCCTGAGCTGCTACTCAGTACTTACTACTTTCTTTGCTAAGCTGATAGACTATCTGCTTAGAAATGCATTTTCTGGGATTTGATGTCAGACTCATGGGCATATCATTTTCATAATCTTCTGTCTGTTTTTGAAAATAAGAACCTTTGACCTTTTCAAGCCTTTTGACCTTTATCCTAGTCTCATGTATTTCTCCACCCCTGAGATTAGTGTCTTAGTTGTCATATCTGCACGTTCCTTTGTAACTTAGTGTAATATAGTGGTTAAGAGTGGTTAACCTGCCTGGGCAAGAATGCTGGCTGTGAAACTTCTGGCAACTTATTTATCCCCCTGAACTCTGATTCCTTGCCTGTGAAATACAGTTAATAATAGTACCTATCAAATAATTTGTTGTAAGATTAAACATATTAACCCATGTAAAGGACTTAGAACAGCAAACTAGCTCTAATTATTATTTAGGATGTCATTTGGTCAGATCTAACACCTGCTTTCTTTTTTATTAAATTAATTTATTTTTTATTGAAGGATAATTGCTTACAGAATTTTGTTGTTTTCAGTCAAACCTCAACATGAATCAGCCATAGGTATATATATATCCCTTCCCTTTTGAACCTCCCTCCCCATCCCACACTTCTAGGTTGATACAGAGCCCCTGTTTGAGTTTCCTGAGCCATACAGCAAATTCCCGTTGGCTATCTATTTTACATATGGTAATGTAAGTTTCCATGTTACTCTTTCTACACATCTCACCCCGCTCCCTCTCTTCCCATGTCCATAAGTCTATTCTCTATGTCTGTTTCTCCATTGTTGCCCTGTAAATAAATTCTTCAGTACCATTTTTCTAGATTCCATATATATGCATTAGAATACGATATTTATTTTTCTCTTTTTGACTTACTTCACTCTGTATAATAGGTTATAGGTTCATCCACCTCATTAGAACTGACTCAAATGCATTCCTTTTTATGGCTGAGTAATATTCCACTGTGTATATGTACCACAACTTCTTTATCCATTCATCTGTCGATAGACATCAAGGTTGCTTCCATGTTCTAGCTATTGTAAATAGTGCTGCAAAGAACAACAGGATACATGTGTCTCTTTCAATTTTGGTTTCCTCAGGGTATATGCCTAGGAGTGGGATTGTTGGGTCATATGGCGGTTTTATTCCTAGTTTTTAAAGAAATCACCATACTGTCTTCTATAGTGGCTGTATCAATTTACATTCCCACCAACAGTGCAAGAGTGTTCCCTTTTCTCCACACCCTCTACAGCATTTATTGTTTGTAGACTTTTTGATGATGGCCAGTCTGACTGGTGTGAGGTGATATCTCATTGTAGTTTTGATTTGCATTTCTCTAATAATGAGCAATGTTGAGCATCTTTTCATGGTGTTTGTTAGCCATCTGTATGTCTTCTTTTGAGAAATGTCTGTTTAGGTCTTTTTCCCACTCTTTGGGTTGTTTGTTTTTCTGGTCTTGAGTTGTATGATCTGTTTGTATATTTTGGAAATTATTCCTTTGTCAGTTGTTTCATTTGCTATCAACACCTGCTTTCTTAACCATTTTCTGAATCTGTCTTCTAATTCCTATTAACTATTATCATTCTCTCTTTAGAGTCTGATAAAGAACATGAAGTTTTAACTATGGCATTAAACTAATGGAAGGAAGATAGACTTTAATCAAATACCTTGGTTTTCTTTTAGCTTCTAAGGTGCCGAGTAATTTCTTGCTTGTCTTTTTATATTAGAATGGCCTATTATTTGAATTTATTTTGGAATTAAACTCTTTCCTTTCATTTTTGACTGTTGGGAACTGTTTGCACATGTATTGCATCACCCCTCTGAAAAACATTACTGAGCATTGGAGAGTGGAGTTTGGGATTTCAGTTGCCACATCTGTAAAATAAGAGCCACAAAAGATTCTCAGTTCAGTTCAGTTCAGTTCAGTTGCTCAGTCGTGTCCGACTCTTTGCGACCCCATGAATCGCAGCACGCCAGGAATAAAGTCTGACACTGTTTCCACTGTTTCCCCATCTATTTCCCATGAAATGATGGGACCAGATGCCATGATCTTCATTTTCTGAATGTTGAGCTTTAAGCCAACTTTTTCACTCTCCTCTTTCACTTTTATCAAGAGGCTTTTTAGCTCCTCTTTACTTTCTGCCATAAGGGTGGTGTCATCTGCATATCTGAGGTTATTGATATTTCTCCTGGCAATCTGGATTCCAGCTTGGGTTGGGCTTCCCTGGTGGCTCAGAGGTTAAAGCCTGCAATCTGGGAGACCTGGGTTCGATCCATGGGTCGGGAAGATCCCCTGGAGAAGGAAATGGCAACCCACTCCAGTATTCTTGCCTGGAGAATCCCATGGACGGAGGAGCCTGGTGGGTTACAGTCCACGGGGTTGCAAACAGTCGGACACGACTGAGCAACTTCACTTCACAAAAGATTTAGTATGTAGGGATTCTGTAGATTGCTTGGTGTTTCACTATAGGGTCTCAATACAGGGAAAGGTTTAACCACAAGTGTGCTAAGTCTAGATTTCTTAGGGAGAAAAACATCAGGGCTTGAGGAGCAGGAAGTTCTCCCACGGAGTCTGAGAGTCTTGTGGGATTAAGGGGTTCTTACCTGTTTACTCTCATCTCATAGCACCCTATCTAGTCAGTTTCAGGGATCCTGTGGTTGCTTCTAAAACCCAACAACAAAAATTAACTGGTTCTATGGAATTCAGAATCAGATTCTGTGAATTCTCAACATATAAAACCATTCTGTATCAGATTGCTGTAAAATCATCTACTGGAAGTAAAATTCCTTCTATTCTGTGAATAATGGCCTTATCAATAAATAAGATAGTCAAGGTTCCTATGCATGAGCTTCATGGAAGGGATAAACTTTTCAAAGACAAACCAGACTGGACAGGATTTAAAGTGGTAAAAGCAGATTTTATTCAGGCTATCGCAATAAAGAAAAAGAGTCCTTACTATAGGTCTCCTCATATGGGCTCAATACAGCATGGGCAACTGGGGGTTGATAGCCAAGGAGGGAGATGGGCATTAGAGGATGGAAAATTACCAAGGGGAAGCCCCAGGGGTTGGGGATTCTGGCTAAGCTGACTTAACAATATTCTTCCTGAAGGCTAACTAGGGTGATCAGATATCAAGGGTGGAGGATGAAGAACTGGTCACATATTGAGGATGGAGATTATCTCTAAACTGACTTAGCAGGATTCTGGCTAAAACTGGGTTCTTGAGAATATGCCCAAAGATATATTGAAAAAGGATGCTCAGTATATCCCCAAAGATTAGTTGAAAAAGGAGGCTGAAAAGAGCTCGACTGAAATGTGGTCAAGGAGGGCATCTCCCCAAGCTCTGAATGAATACTCCTTTGTTTCAAAATAGTTTTCATGAATTTTACTTTTTCCTTTAATTGCATTCAATATAGGCTTGTGGAATCTGACAACCATGGAGATAAGCTGGCTAGACAGGGTTTTTTTAACTGATGCAATATTCATGAGATGAGATGATAAGGATTTTTTTTTTTTTTAATCTCCCTATTCCCTCCACCCCTTCCCCCATGAGCTTATACTGCTGCTTTGAATTAAAGCTCAGGAGAAATCCTTGGAATATTAGATTAAGTCTAATATTCAGTCTAAACTGAACTACAAAGGTTCAAGGCAACACAAGAGACATTAGAGGAAAACTTAGTGAGCCTTAACGTTTCATTTTTCCTATTTTCCCTTGGACACTTCATTTAAAGGATGAAATCAGATGCATCTCTCCTCTGGAGAAATAAAGACATGACAATTTTCCCCTTTTGTCTCTTGCTAAGACTTATTCAAGGGCCCGAGAAGAGGCAGAACGTGAGGAGTGCAGTAACACTTTGTTTAGGTAAATGTTCAGTTACATTTCCTTATCTCCACACACCTCCACTGGGGGACCTCTTTCCCCACACCCTCAGCTCAGCCTGTTCTTAGTGCTCATTCAGAACCCAGACAGAAACTCCTGCTGATACTGCTTTTGTAACTGGAGTCATAAAACCCTTATAATGTTTTGTTCCAGTCAAACTCAGCTCTGTTCTGCAGAATTCTGCAGACACCTTTTTTACTCTCTGTTTTCCAGAGGGCATCATCATGGCCGCCTTTATTAAACGTAGATTTTTGTCATTTCAATGCTTGGATGGGAGCCAGCTATTGTCTGAAAAACCTCTGAACTTATAAAGGGTTTATGCAGCTGGAGAAGCTTATTCCTAGAGAATTTTAAAATGATCTTCTATTGCCTAGTACCTGAGACAATTTTTAAATTATGATCTCTACCTTGGCTGGTTTTAATTTGAATAGAAAGGGAATTTCCCTCCAAGGGATTTGCAGCAGCAACTTCTCCCAACCCAACTCTGCTCAGTTTTTTTTTTTTTTTTCTTCTTCTTTTTTTAGTTCCAATGCTTTTATTTGACAAGTATTTGTTCAAAACATAGTATTTCTTTTTTTAAATTAATTAATTAATTTATTTTAATTGGAGGCTAATTATTTTACAGTATTGTGGTGGGTTTCGCCATACACTGACATGAATTAGCCACAAGTGTACATGTGTTCCCCATCCCGAACCCGCCTCCCACCTGCCTCCCCATCCCATCCCCCTGGGTTGTCCCAGTGCACCCGCTCTGAGTGCCCTGTTTCACGCATCGAACTTTCACTGGTCATCTATTTTACATATGGTAATATACATGTTCAGTTTCTTGTTCCTTGAAAATTCAGGGAACTCTGGTCTGTGTGCCTTTGTTTTGAACCTTAGAAAAGTTTTGATAACTTGTTTGCTCTTGAAGAAGTGAGAGTCAGAAGTCTTGAGAGACATTTCTGCTAGGTTGTGTATAACCTACTGAAGAATTGTCTAACGTCTTACTTGGTTCTTATTTATAAGCCTAAATGAGTGAATGCATGGAGCGGATTTTTCCATTTGTTTTAAGAATTGATTTATAAAGTACTGCTAACCAGTTCATTTTTTCCCCCTTGCACTTGTCTGCATGGAAAGCCCTGATCTAAGTCTGCTCTTCTTATTTTCCTGAACCCATAAAACATGTCAAATAAAATGAATAAATGGCTATGATTTCATTTCCATTATGTATTACTATTGAGTTAGAGTTGAGATTTGGGGGCTTGTTTTTAGAGTCCAACGTACATCATTTATCACTCTCATCTACCCTTGTTACAGACATCTCAATGGACCCTATTATACAACAGTGGACTGTGTACTTCTTGACTCAGAGAAAGTCACATATGTAGATGTCACTGTGGATTGTTTGATAAAGATGTCTAAATGGCAAATACCCAGGCAGAAAAGCAAGAGAACCAGATAAAAAGAAAAAAAAACCTCAGCAACCTAGAGAATAATAAATGATTGATGTACAGTGTTCTTAGGCAAAAGACTATATTCTGGATTTAGATTTATTTTGACCTCTTCTTTGGTCTAATTTCTGCTTATTTCAGTTTAAAAAAACCTATTTTCAGACTTTCTTTTTTTTAATTTATTTTATTATTGGAGTGTAATTGCTTTACAATATTGTGTCACTTTCTTCTGTACAATCAGCTATATGTATACATAACCCCTCCCTCTTAAAATTTTTATTATTATTATTATTTTTTTATTTTACTTTATTTACTTTACAATACTGTATTGGTTTTGCCATACATTAACATGAATCCGCCACGGGTGTACACGTGTTCCCAATCCTGAACCCCCCTCCCACCTCCCTCCCCATACCATCTCTCTGGGTCATCCCAGTGCACCAGCCCCAAGCATCCTGTATCCTGCATCGAACCTAGACTGGCGATTAGTTTCTTATATGATATTATACATGTTTCAGTGCCATTCTCCCAAATCATCCCACCCTCTCCCTCTCCCACAGAGTCCAAAAGACTGTTCTATACATCTGTGTCTCTTTAAAACACAAATACAGTATACTAACACATATATTTTCAGACTTTCAAGTAAACTGGTCATTGGATTTCACAGGCCATCCTTGGATATGTGCTCCCAGAAACACCTTTATAGAGGATGGGTGTTGTTAGTTGACTCTCCTTCAGTAGACTGTTAGGCAGCCAGTTCAAAATGGCCCCACAGCCAACTGCTCCCATCAACACAGTGACCCGAAAGTTGGATGCTTGAGTCCAGGGTCAGATGACCCCCAATAAGCTCTAGACATCAGAGAGATACCAGCATTATTGAACAGTTAGTGTTTGGGAGTTGATGATGAACAGGGAGGTGTGGCGTGCGGCAGTCCATGGGGTTGCAAAGAGTCAGACACGACTGAATGCCTGAACTGAACTGAACGTAAGTTCATTTTTCATACATGAAATATATGGATATGTATTTATATAAGTACCTTCAGTCAGTTCAGTTCAGTCGCTCAGTCATGTCCGACTCTTTGCGACCCCATGAATCACAGCATGCCCATACATTACACACACACACACACACACACACACACATATATTTACAGGGCTTCCCTGGTGGTTTAGCTGGTACAAAATCTGCCTACAATGCTGGAGACCTGGGTTCAATCCCTGGGTCAGGAAGATCCCCTGGAGAAGGGAATGGCTACCCATTTCCAGTATTCTTGCCTGAAGAAGTCCATGGACAGAAGAGTCTGGCGGACTACAGTCATGAAGATATTTACAAGTTCTCCTCCATACAGTAAATGTAACTCCTAGTATATCAGTATGATTTATAGCCAGTGCTTTCCAGCCATGTTTCATTGAGTTTAGGGACTCTACAGAGGTGCTCCAGGTGAGCTACTTTATGAGTACGTGCATACCCTGAGAAGGTGGATTTTCAGGCTCTTCTACCACAGCTGATCCAGACCTTTTTTTTTTTTTCCTGTTTATACTGAGGCTGTGATAAGATTTGTTTGGAAGAGTTAGGTAGGTCAAATTTTAAAAACTACAGATTTAAAATGTTATTTTGGTGTGACCTATTCATCTCTTCTAGCTAGGACATTGACAAAACCTTTCTTGTTGGAAGGGTTGGCCCTAGTGGTGATGCTGGTTCTGATTCTTTTCTGCTAATCCTCTCTATTGTATCTCCACTTGTGACTGCACACATCCCTTATACTGCAGAAACATCTTTCACACCCAAAACAGCCCTTTGAGGAGACTGAATGTTTTGTAAAGCCACAGTTGTCCTTAGAAATGTTTCTAATAGAAATGGATGGTCATCAAACCACCAGCCTTGGGGCCGTGACTTAATTTGGATTCTTAGTTCTAGCTTTCTGTAGCTTCTGGCACTGTAGTCTTTTGTTCGGACTGTATTTATATTTACACATACACACACACATATATTTCTGATTATAAAACTACTAAATGTCACTTCTGGAAAAGGTGGAAAATACATAAAAGCATAATAGGTTATCTACAGCATTTGTATTGATTTATCTCTTTGGTCCTCTTGGTTTTATCTTTGAAGAACTTTGCTCTTCACTGTGAATTTACCTCTCAAATTCTCTTTCTTGACTTTTGCCTGAACCACATTATTTTTCCTACCTAATTAGAATAACAGAGCTTCCTTATCCCTTGAAGTTTTAGATCAGACATGAGTTTCTTCTATCCTCAAGTTGATCCTTTGTTCTTTATTTTTTTAAATGTAAGTTTCAGGTACAGTGCATTATAATTCCACATCCATATACTCTGTAGAGTGATCACCACAGGTCTAGTTACCACCCATCACCAAATAGTTGAACCCCCTCACCCATCTTGTCGACCCTCTTTCCTCTCTGGTAACCACTAATCTGTTCTTTGTGAGTTTGTTCTCATTTTATTTTGCCTGTTCATTGGTTTTGATTTTTCAGGTTGATCTTTTATTCAGCTCTAGTTTACATTCTTTCTTTCATCCTGTATGACCAACTTCTTTAGCTCTAATTACGGGAATGATTTTTCTTTTTCTTCTTCACTCATGCCTCATACTTCTGGCCCTTTCTAGTGTGCACTCTCTTCTAAATGTTTTGATTTGTCTCACATTCCTCACTTGATAAATTACTTCACTCACCTTCTTCAAATCTCTTTTGAGAGTTTTTTTTTTTTTTTCATTAGTTGTACTGAAAAGTTCTTTTCTTTTCTAATTTAATTTGTGGTTTTCATGTCATATACCTCACTCCCCAAATGTTCTGAGGCCCATTAAGACAAATAAACAAAACAACTACTTGTGTAAAGTTACAAAAATATTTACAAACAGAGTGGAGACTGGACCCTCACAGCCCCAGATTTCAACTTTCTGATCTCTCCTCAAATGATGGTGTCTTTCATTACTCCCCAGTAGAAAACTAATAGTATCTGAGGATGAAATTTTGATTGATTCCAAATAACATACAATATTGACTCATAAGCATTCAGATAATTCATTATGACTTCAGTTCAGGAGAGGATTGGAACGGGGGGCTCAAAATGAATAGAGGACTGCCTCGTTCCTGAAATGTACTCTGCACTTGTCCAGGTATATTCTATCTTTTGGGAAGATACAAGCAGTGAGATGTTTTCGATTTTTTTGACGTTTTAGCAGTGTGGACTTCCCTGATCCCTCCATTTGAAACAGGAAGCCACTATCACCATGGCAATCCCTATCTCCCTTCACACAAAATTGTTTGCATGACATTTTTAACATTTTGATGTATTATCCATTTTGCTTGTTTATGTGTTTACTGTTAGTTCCCCACAGCTGGTATAAGCTCCACAGGGCAGGAATATTTGTCTGTTAATTCATTGCTGAATCCTGTTCGCCCCCCACCCACCATACTCCCAAATAGTGGCCAGTATATTAGTGGGTACCCCATAAGGATTTAATGAAAGAAAAAACCCAACAAACGAATTGGTTAAACTCAAAATAGAATCAAGCAGGGTAAAGTAATATGTTATCACCATTTAACAGATGGAGGAATCAAGTTACCTCAACTATTTGGCAAAGGTCTCAGGACTGAATCCCCTTTTCATCCTATAAACAACTAAGCTTTGCAACTGATAAAAAGATGCAATGAGATACATAATTCATGGAAATACCATGGAATTCATTTCACAACTCTGTCAACCCAGATATTTGATATTTGATGAGAGATTGTTTAAGACTCCAGCATATGCAAATTGGTTAGATTCTTTAGCCAAATGACAACCATGAGCAAAGAGGACCCATGCCCTGTTCATTAGAGCAGTCTGATAGCCACCCCAGACCTAATGAGTCTGTCAACACTTACACTGGTCTGTGTGTTGCAGTGATCCCAGGCAGCATTTGTCATGTGGGAACTTGGCAGAAAGAGTCTCTCCATGGGAGTAAACTGGGAGTTAATTTGGTTTCACTCCAGCTGGTTGAAGCTCCATTACCTGCTAAGTCTGTTTAATGTGGTTGTTATTCTTTGCTCCATAGCTCCAGTCTGGCTGTACTTTGTATGTAGACTGTTACTATTAATAACCATAGTGAGTTTCTGATTTTGAGCCAAATTTGTTTTTATTTTATCACAGTGCCCTAAATGAAAAGAAGACTAGATTTTGATTTTTGTAAATCAAACTAGAGACACGGTTGGTAGAGTCCCGACTGAACAGATAAATTATGGTCATTCCTACGGACTACTGGAGGAAAAAATAAGAAGAGTGAAAAAATAATCATGACCCACATGAGATCAATTTAAAATATCAAGATGAAATTTTCATTATGAGCCATCTATTCTTCATACCATCTTCTCTTTTGTCGGTTGTTCACCTGAAAAAATAATGATCACTGTTTTAGAAAAACAAAATCTACACACGACAGATAAGATACCTTCTTTTCTTCCGACACTGTAGTGACATATACCATCACAAACATTAACGAAGGATAACTACCCCTTTAGACGATCCTCAGGGACATAATTTGACTCTGGTCAGTTGTCTTTCTCCAACACTCCTGTTAGTGATAACATGTTTAAAGGTTTTCTGTCCCCTTACCTGTTGGAAGTAAGACCTTATTAAACGTTTTTCATTATTCTGAGTGATTTTAACTCGATCCAGTTTATTACTACGTATAAGGAAAATACGAGACCAGGAAACGGTCGAATGCACATGTGTGTCTGTTCATGGTCGTATGAGAAGAATACAGGCTTAACAGTGTTTTAGGGGGGACTGTACAAAAGACTTATGTCAAAGTCAACACGAAAAATAATTTTTTTTTTTTTTTTTTCCAGTTGTCCCTTTTAGAAGCAAATGAACACTAAAAGACTACAGCAGTTCCTGGGGGGAAATATCCTGACAAAGTGTAGGTCTCAGCTTCTGGTCCTAGCCCTTCTGTAAACTCACTCTGTGAGCCAACAGTTCTTCTTAGCTGTAGTGTTGCTATTATAGACAGAGTTGATAATCTTCGTTGTACCAGATGCACAGGGGCGTATGGAATTCAAGTGAGACAGTGTGTTGTAATTGAGAATTGCAGATTATTGTTCACCTAAAGACATTATGGTTGTTTTGAGTCTGCTTCGCAACCTGGTCCATACAGGATGACAAGAAGGGGAAGTTCCACGTTTCCTCTCAGAGGTTCGGGGCAGCATTTGGGAATTCTAATCATCACCCTTCTTTTTTGGGGGGAGATCCCTGTGGAGGGAGCACACAGTAGCAAACAATAGCCAAATAGGAAACTAAATACCACCTGTGATGGTTATGTGTTAACTGTACTGGGCTAAGGAGATGAACATTCAGTTAGTTGGTAAAACATTATTTCTGGGTGTGTCTGTGAGGGTGTCTCTGGAAGAGATTAGCATTTGGTTCAGTAGACTTAGTTAGATTGCCCTCACCAATGCAGGTGGGCATCATCCAATTCCGTGAAGTTCTGAGTAAAGCAAAAAGGCAGAGGAAGGACAAGTTTGCTTTCTCTGCTTGAGCTTAGACATCGTCTTCTCCTGACCTTGGACACCGGCACTCCTGGTTCAGACTCAGACTGGGAGCTGTACTATTAGCCTCTTGATTCTCAGGAATTTGAACTTGGACTGAGTTACACCCCTGGCTTTCCTGTTTCCCAGCTTGCAGATGGCAGGTCATGGGACCTCTTGGCTTCCTTAGCCACATGAGTCAATTCCTATAATAAATTTCCTCTTTATATGTCTATATATGTCCTATTAGATCTGTTTCTCTGGAGAACCCTGGCTACTACATCATCTTATTAGTATTTGAGAAGAACTCAATAATCTCATTTTATAAAGGTTGTATTGGAATAGGTGAGGCTCCAGGCCCAGGTGAGCCCTCCTGTGTGGTTGCTTTTGAATCTGACAGGCCCATAATCTTGAGTAGAGGAGGTGGAAGGGAAGGAGTGACGGGGTGGAGTGAGATGGAGAGTGAGCGAGAGTGAGCAGGAGAGCTGACTAGGTATAGCTGTAGGGGAAGAGGTGGGCCCTGCGGCCTGGCCTCACTTGTCACCCACGCGGAGGCAGGAAAATAGTCAAGGGCTCCTGCTTTCCAGGCACTCCCTGTATCCTGGTCCAGTCTAAGTCCTGGACTCAAGCGGGTTAGATGAACAATTTCCCTCCCTTGGAGCTGGAGGTGAGGGGTAACTTATGAAGAGGAAGCAGAGGGGTGCATGTGTGTGGCCAAGAAGCAGTTCCCTCTTTAACTGTGTCTGCACAGAGAAGATATATTCCGCCCCAAGGAAATATGGAAGAAAAGGATACGGGGCCACACTCATGATAAGGGTCACGCTATAGAACTCCAGAGGAGCCGTCAATGGAGGACTCCAAAGAGTTTCTTTGCCAGTAATTTGGTACCTTGTCAGGATCTTAATGCTAGCCAACCTCAGAAGAAAATCTTCTAAGTAGGTGGTGGAGGGGTGTGTGTGTGTGTGTGTGTGTGTGTACACAGAGTCGGGCACGACTGAAGCGACTTAGCAGCAGCAGCAGCTTTATTTCTTGTTAAGTTCTCAGAGATAAAATGAAGAAATGAGACTAAAGAAAACAGAGTATGTTAAGAATTGACAGGCTGTGTATTTCAGTTTTGGTGTTCCTTCATTTAAAGTTGGTTAATAAAGGGTAATTGTAGTTATCTCATTCACATAGGGGAGAAGGTGATGGCACCCCACTCCAGTACTCTTGCCTGGAAAATCCCATGGACGGAGGAGCCTGGTAAGCTGCAGTCCATGGGGTCTCCAAGAGTCGGACACGACTGAGCGACTTCACTTTCACTTTTCACTTTAATGCATTGGAGAAGGAAATGGCAACCCACTCCAGTGTTCTTGCCTGGAGAATCCCAGGGACGGGGGAGCCTGGTGGGCTGCCGTCTATGGGGTCACACAGAGTCAGACACGACTGAAGCGACTTAGCAGCAGCAGCAGCATTCACATAGGAGGGAGAAAGAGAAATGATTGTCTTCTATCAGTGAATTTTAAGTCTTGCTTATTTTGGACTTTAAAAAGTTAAACATTTAAAATATCTCCTGGTTAAAATTTGAATTTTTTAAAGTCAAATTTTGTGGGACTCAAATAGGAAATTTTCTTTTTATAGTGAATTCTGTTAAATGAAAAAAATTTGTGAAAGTTTCTGATGAAACAATATCTAATGATTTTACACGGTTGATTCCAAATTTCCTGTGGGGTTTCATGACTTTTCAGCTAATTCTATCCCTTTACTCATTTAGCAGGTTATATACGGAAATTTAAAACCCTGGAAATGAGGGTGGGTGCCACAAAGGGATTTAGACCAGCATGTTCTAAGCAAAATACAGGTCTCCCAGTCCTGAAATTTCACTTCACCAGTTTTAAAAAGTAACAAAGTTAACAGACAGCTGCTGCTATAAACTGAGCATAGGATTTAAGACTGTTACCTACAGTGGCTTCAGCCCACATATCTTCATTTGTTTATATTTTGGATGAGACCCTGCACATAGCAGACACTCAGTGAAGAAAAGGAGCCAGTCATCAATTTATGATACTAACTTTTACCCCCATTTCTTCATCTCATTGTATTTTATTTGAGGTATAAAATTATGTTAAAACTATTGCTACGACCTAGCCGTTTTGAAAAATGGCTATCATCTTTATCATAAAAATGGTTTATCACTTTTATTTTTTCCAACATCCCAAGGTATAAGTGAATTTAGATTCTAGTAAATTAGTGGGAAGAATGATATACTGATACATTTATGCAGTATCAATAAAGTGAATTAAAAGTTGCTTTTAATTAGCATGTGTTTGTGTGTGTGTATAGTGTTTTAATAATCTAATCACATTCGTCTCTTGAACTGCTTGATTATTTTGGTGTCATTTGGACTTTGTGTGAATTTCTCAATATTATCATTAGCCACTTTAAGAATTCATAATATTCTTAATATGTTCCTAGTTATGTGCTGTTATTTCTTTAAAGAATTTCTCTCTCTCTCTCTTTTTTTTTTTAAGCAGGAGACTGTGAAATGACTCCAGTATTTGCTTAAGTGTTGAATATTACTGGGACATAGAAAGAACTAGTCATACATTCTGGCTGGCTCTGTATTGGCCACCTCTGCAGAGTGCAATTAGATGAGGTGCTGTGGGCAATAGAGCAAAGCATGGAGTGTGTCTGTAATTGATGAGCCTGTATGTCCTGAATGCTGTGGGGCTTAAAGACTCATTTTTCTCTAGGCCAGCCTTATGATGAATTTATAGTCTATTTGGAATAGATAAGGCTAATACACAGGAAAATATTTGATAAAAATTCTTAATTACATGTAATTGTATTAGTTGGGGCTCAAGTTAAGCTGTTTTATCTAATGTCTCAAAAGTGCAGTGACTCAAACAAGAGAGAAGCTTCTTTCTCTCCAGGAATCACTTGTCCAGCTCTCAAGGTGAGTTGGGCTTCTAGAGTCCAGGTTTCTTTTCCTTGTTGTTCTGCAGTGGGTGAAGCTGGCTTATCCCTGCCCACTCCACACTCAGCTCACAGCAAGGCCAGCGGGACAGAGCAGAGCATGAGCAATGCCTTCTTTTTAAAAAGTCAGTATTATCGAGGTATAATTAACAAAAAGTAAAATGTGCCTGTTTTAAGCCTACAGTCTAATGGATTTTGACACGTGTTTACAGCCATTTAACCATCACCCCAGTCAAGACACGGAACATTTCCATCACTCCCATAAGTTCCCCTGAGCCTTTTGTAGTAAATTCCATCTACTCTTGGCCTGAGGCAGCCAGAGATCTGCTTTCTGTCACTATGGATTAGTTTAGCCTGTCCTAGAGTATCGCATAAATGGAACTATACAGTGAGTACTTTCAGGCTGGGACAAAGGGGATGCAAATGAGGTACCTAAGATGCAAAGTTAAGCAGACACTCATTCTTAATTTCGTGCTAGTGACAACCCAGCAATGTACCTTGTACCATACTCATTTGTATCTGCTTCTTTTGCTGAAGTTTGTTAATTTTGTTGTATCAGTAGTTTGTTCATTTTTATTGCTGTGTAGTATTCTATGTTTGGAGAAGGCAACGGCAACCCACTCCAGTACTCCTGCCTGGAAAATCCCATGGGTGGAGGAGCCTGGTAGGCTGCAGTCCATGGGGTCACTAAGAGTCGGACACGACTGAGTGACTTCCCTTTCACTTTTCACTTTCATGCATTGGAGAAGGAAATGGCAGCCCACTCCAGTGTTCTTGCCTGGAGAATCCCAGGGACAGCGGAGCCTGGTGGGCTGCCATCTATGGGGTCGCACAGAGTCGGGCACGACTGAAGCGACTTAGCAGCAGCAGTATTCTATGTTATAAATATACTATAGCTTATTTATCCATCCTTCTATCGATGGACATTTGGCTTTTTTCCAGGTTTGGACTTCTAAGAATATAGCTGCTATGAACAGTTGGGTACAAGTAGTTCTCTTGAGAAAATACTTTGTAGTAGAATTGCTCAGTGATATGGGAAGTACATATTGAACTTCACAGGACTGCTGAACTAATTTCAGAAGTGGTTATGGTACTTGGCACTCTCACCAACAATGTAATAATTCCAAGTACTTCACAGCCTCGTCAATACTTCTTATTATCACTCTTTATTTGACTAGCTATTCTAGTAGCTGTGTAGTGACATTCATTGCAGTTTTAATTTGCATTCCCCAATGATTAATAATACTGAATGTCATTTATGTGATGACTGACTATTTATGTGTTTTGTGTGTGAAATATCTGTTAAAATCTTTTGCCCATTAAAAAACTTGGGTTCTCTTCTTAATACTAAAAAACAAGAGTTCTTTTTATATTATGGATACAAGGTCCACGTCAGATATATGAACTGGAAATATCTTCTCCAAGGTAGCTTGTCTTTTCATTTACTTAATGGGATCTTTCAGGGAACTGAAGTTTTTAATGTTGAAGAAGTCCAATTCATTAATTTTTTTCATGGTTCTTGCTTTATGTGGCTTAAGAAATCTTTATATAACCCAGTGTCAAAAGGTACTTTCTTATGTTTTCTTCTAAAAATACTACAATTTAGCCTTAACATTTCAGTTGGTGATTCAATTTGAATTAATTTTTGTGTTTGTTGAGAGCCAAGGGTTAAAGGTAATCCCCACTGTCCCCCACCCGCCCAACAACACACACATAGATAACCAGTTGTTCTAGCACTATTTGTTGAAAAGACCATTCTTTCCTCATTGAATTACCCTGGCACTTTTTGAAAAGTAAACTCACTATATTTGTGTGGTCTATTTCAATGACCTACATACCTAATCTTATACAAATACTACACTGTTTTGAATAAGAAGCTTTATATAATAATTTTTGAAATCAAACAGTGTTTTCATCCAACTTTGTGCTTCCTTTTCAAAATTGCTTTGGCTATCCTAAGTCCACTGTGTTCCATGTGAATATAGTGGCTTTTCAGTTTTCACAAAAGAGACGGCTAGGGTTTTCATTATGATTGTTTTAAATGTATAGATCAGTGGTGGAGAGACCTGACATCTCAAGATCTTTAATTTCCCTCAGCAATGTTTTGTGGTTTTCAGATACACATCTTCAGTATATTTATATCTATGTATTTCATGATTTTGTTTTTCTAAATGTATTGTAACATAGTTTTCAAAAAAATTGCTTTCTCATATATAGTGTAGAGGAGGAAAACCTTTCATTTACCCTCTATATTTGTGACTGGGGCCTATGAAGTAAATGGATGAATGGCAGATTAATGGGAGAAAAGGAATACACATTTATTAATATTTTTATATTCACAGGAGCTTATAGATTAGAAGTGAAACTCAAAGTAGCAGTTATTTTGGGGGGCTTATGTTTCATTTCAGCAAAGAGTGATAAATTGTGGAGAGCGACTAGACAAAGGAAAAAGGGTTGGGGTTTCTAGAGGTAGTAAGTGTGGGAAGTATGTTAATTATAAGGAAATTAATGAAAGATAAGGGTTAGTTAGTAATGTTTGTTTAGGTAGACTCACATTGGTGTCACCTTCCTGGTATGGAAGAGGAAAAGGGACATTTTCTCAAAGGGATATTTATGCCTTGCTTTTAAGCAAGTAGCGTGAGAGCAGAAAGCTTTTCCTATGTTTGCTTTTTCTCAGTTGCCTTCATCTCAAAATATCCTTGTGCCAGACTGGCGTATTTGGGGTGGCATATTCTCATCCCCTCCAATATGAAGACGCTTCCCTGGTGGCTCAGACTGTAAATAATCTGCCTGCAATTCAGGAGACCCGGGTTTGATCCCTGGGTCTGGAAGGTTCCCTGGAGAAGGGAATGGCAATCCACTTTAGTATTCTTGCCTGGAGAATAACATGGACAGAGGAGGCTGGTGGGCTACAATCTATGGGGTCACAGAAAGTTGGACATGACTAACGTTTTCACTTTCAGTATGAAGACAATACCTGTATTGTATAATGCAGACTTGCTAATTTTACTTATTAATTCTAATAGCTATTAACATAAAACTTGTAGACTTTTCCATTTAAATGGTTGTGTCATATGTAAATAAAGATGTTTACTTCTTTTACAGTCTGTACAGATACACCTCATTTTATTGTGCTTCACTCTACTGTGCTTTGCAGATACTATATTTTTATAAATTGAAAGTTTGTGACAATACTGCATTGTCAGATGGTGATTAACATTTGTTAGCAATAAAATATGTTTAATTAAGGTATATACATTTTAAAGACATAAAGCTATTGTACTCTTAATAGACTACAGTGTAGTGTGAGTATAACTTTATGTATATATATATACACACACACTTTGGCCACCTCATGCGAAGAG
>SJYT01055515.1:0-97160 GCA_006410635.1 Cephalophus harveyi
AAAAAAAAAAAAACTGAGGGGAAACAGCCAAATTCTCTGGTCAAATAAATAAATGCAAATTAAAATAAAATAATACAATAAATAATAAAATAAAACAATAAAAATGATGTAATTAGTTTCATTAATTTCTATTAAATATAATTTAAATCATAATACCCAATCCTGAATGATCCTGGTACACTGCACTCATACATTTTTGGTGAGAGTATAATTTGGAAAGCTATTTGTGAAAAGCAATTTGCCAGAATGTCCTTTGACATTGTACCTTCACTTCAGGGAATCTGTCCTGGGAGGAGGATTCAAATGGAAAAGTCCTGGTCACAAGCATTTTAAATATAGTGTTACACATAAATATTGAAAAAATGGGAATGACAGAAAGAGCATGCTTACCTAAATTATTGCTAATGACTCTGCTTATCAAGACTATTAATTTAGGTGGGTTGAGTCTGAAAATATTATGTGAAGAAAGATAATACAGACTTCTGTACATAGTATAATTCAATATTTTAGAAGTATTCCTATGGCATTGGTGAAACTGTGAAAAACTACACTTGTACATACTGTCAGTGGGGATACAATTTAGTGTAACATCTTGGGCAAAACAATTTGCAATGATTAAAAAATTTTAATGGGATTTCTTTGAGGATTCCACATCTACGAATTCATCCTTCACTTAACTGTACATTACAGTACACAGAGACTTGTGAACATAAGATTTACTGCAGAATTGTTGACACAGCAAAGACTGTACAATGAAAATGCCCATTAATTGGTGACCAATTAAACAAATCATATTAGCACCCTTTGGTAGAACATTATACAGCTGTTAAAAAGGAGAAAGAAACTATGTTCTTCCTATCTCTAAGATAGGTTTTCAAATTAAAAAAAAAAAATTAAGATGCAGAACAGCAGGGATAGTGTGGTCCTGTTTGTGTAAAACAGAAATAACACAGAGAACCTGGATATGATTAGAGAAGTCTTGGAAAGATACTCCTAAACTGGTAACAGAGTGGGGCCCGGGGGTATAGCTAGAAACTAGAGAGAGGGGTCTGAACTTGGGAGAAATCTCAGTCACTGTCCTTCTATTCTACTTGAATGTTTTGCCATGTACAAGCATGACTCACCAATGGTAAAATAAGGTAGTCTGAAAAATATATATTGCTGATGAACACAGATGAGATAGAAATAGATAAATCTGTAGAGTTAGGGTGGTAGGGCTACCTTCGCATGGTCACAGATTAAATATTAACACAGAAAAATTAAATTAGTTGAGAATTATAGTAGTAGAATTGCAAGTCATTCTTTTCTTTGAAATGCCACTTCAATGTTATTTTAGTGTTGCCACTGAAATAAACAATGACTAGTGTGGGGAGGGAGACAGGGAGCCTGAAACATTAACTAATAGCTTTATAAATATGCTGCTCTGGAATGAATAAAAGGAAAAATAATCAGACAAAGAGAGCTTGCAAAATGGTCCAGGGAGCAAGCAGTTAGCAAGAGGAGGGGGAGCAGCAGGGCCAGGGTATCTGTGCTTGGTGGGGCGGCTGAGCGGGACACCCCATGGTCGGAACTCAGGGGCCACCAGGACAGCAAGTGTGGAGGGACCAGAAAGGTTTAGCTTCATGCCTGCAGAGCCCAAGGAAGCCAGCTCCCTGGAGAGCCAGTCAAGGAGGACTGCTGGGCCCTGGACTGATGGGAAACATTTAGATCCTGCAAATCTCAAATGAGACGTTTCTGTAGCGGCTAGGGCTAACCTTTATATTGTGAGATGACTACTCTAGAATTGTTGACTTCTTATGCTCAGAAAAAAAAAAAAAGATACAAGCATGCACCCCATGTGTGTGTGTGCATGCATGTGTGCTTGCTCAATCACTAAGTCATGTCTGACTCTTTGCAACCCCATGAACTGTATGGACTATAGCCCGCCAGTATCCTCTGTCCATACTCGAGTGGGTTGCCATTTCCTCTTCCAGGGGATCTTCCCAACCCCAGAGATCGAACCCATGTTTCCAGAGTTGGCAGGCAGATTCTTTACCTCTGAGCCACTTGAGAAGCCCATACATACATAGGGTTGGCCAAAAAGTATGGAAAACCCAAACACACTTTTCTGCCAATCCAATATATACATATACATGTTTATNACTCTCTTATATATAAAATAGTTTAAATATTTTAAAAAATAAGTGTTTTGGAAAAGAGTAAAGAATAAAAAGAAAGGAATCTATAGATGCTTTAAGAGCATAAAAGTTCCAGTTCCCCTTGAATAAATTTGTATGTTTTCGTATGGTTCTTTCACATTCTCTTTCCTGCTCTAATTTCTAGTTTGTCAGCTAAAATCTTAGTCAAGGCATTTCCTACTAAAACCTAAGATTCTGAAAAAGAGAGGGAATATGATGAAAAAGCTCAACAGATCTTAATTGTTGCCTTGAGGCCAGGCTGTGTGGGAATGTGGTATTCCGTTGCAGTAGAGGAGCTCCCTGGAGCTGCTGAGTGGTGGCGGAGACTGGGTGGAGATGCAGATAGGTTTGTATGTATGAAGGAGGCCAGCTGATGGGCTGCACTTTGCCATTTCGAAGGGCTTTCCATGCAGTCTCCTTGGAGCCTCACCTGTAAGAAGATCTTACTTCTTCTGTTTTACTCATGGGATTCTTAAGCTGCAAAGAAGTTAAAAGACTAAAGTCTCAACTTTGGTAAATGACAGGGGCGGAATTGGAAACTGGGTTTTCTCCATCCTAATGCAGTGACTTTCTAAAAAATTTTATTTTATCAATATATTGAAGTTTAGTTGATTAACAATGTTGTATTATTTTTAGGTGTATAGCAAAGTGATATACTGGATAGTGTGGGGGAGCTATAATGCATTGGTGACATTTCTTTTCATTAAGCTGTATGGTGATTTCATGGATATTTATATTTTTATTTTCTATACCTTTGTTTTATTTTTTGTAACTTTATTCACTATGAAACTGAAAATAAAGTTGCTCAGTCATGTCCAACTCTTTTTGACCCCATGGACTGTAGCCTACCAGGCTCCTACGTCCATGGGATTTTCCAGGCAAGAGTACTGGAGTGTGTTGCCATATCCTTATTCACTATATTCTCTTATATATAAAATATTTTAAATATTTTAAAAAATGAATTTTTTGGAGAAGGGTAAAGGATACAAAAGAGAAGAATCTGTGTCTTAGTTGTTCAGTCATATCCAACTCTTTGCAACATCATGGACTGTAGCTCTTTGTCCAAGGAATTCTTCAGGCAAGAATACTGGAGTGGGTTGCCATTTCCTTCTCCATGGGATCTTCCTGACTCAAGGATCTAACCTGGTCTCCTGTATTATAGGAGAATCTCCTGTAGATTCTTTACTTTCTGAGCCGCCAGGGAAGTATAAAAGACTCTCCCTTGGTTCTTTAAAAGCATAAAATGTTCCAGTCCATACAGATGTAGCTCTTATTTTTCAAATTCTTTTCCCATTGAAGTTATTACAGAGTATTGAGCAGAGTTCCCTGTGCTCTACAGTAGGTCCTGGTTGATTTTCTGTCTTAAATATAGCAGTATAATACAGTGACTTTTAATGGAGTTTTGCAACAAACTTACCAATATCAGCATACCTGTAACAGGAGACTTGGTGGTACTAAACTGATTTGTGCAAACATCTCAGACTCTGGCTATGGAGACGTGCTGAGAGACACCTGGCTATGCAGAATACAGAAAACATTCAAACTCATCAAGTATCTCTGAGGATTTTACCCTTTGTAACGCTTTTACTCATGACACAAAATTGATGCTTCTTGTGGTGGTTTGTGCTCTTAGCAAAGTCGTCTGTTTATCTTCCTTATGGCTGATGTTTCATCCCCCTACCCAAATACTTATGCTCTCTTAGCCAAGCCCCAGTTCTTTACACACTCAAAGCAGTGAATTACTTGGTAAAACATTTCAGATAAACAGATATAATCATATCTCTGTTTGGACTTAATGCTGGAGGGAGTGTGCAGAGACCCTGGCTATTTCGTATTGTGGAGACCCCACTTTTTTCATACTGCTGCCTTTGATGCCAATAAATCAATCATTTCCAATATTGCTTCTGCCAAGAAATCCCCCAGGCCCTTGTGAGGATATATGAAAAGACTGAACAAATATCAGCATTTTATCCTCATTCCTGTCCTCAAAGCCTTTGCAAACTTACACAAACTCTTTTTCATGGTGTCTGCCACACAGAGGATGTCTGAAATCTACTGAAACCATTCCTGGTATTGATACTTTAGTCTGGGAGGTGGACAGCAAACATTGCATCTCTTAAATGTTTTGATAAAGCAATAGAAATAAAACAGAAGCTTAAATGAAGCCCAAACTAAGGTCCCAGTCAGCATTAATTTGGATGTATTTCTCTTACTTTCCACAGTTGGTTCTTTCCTACACTCTTAAGACACAGGCTTATCTGAGTTATCAGTTTTGTAGAATAGTAAAGCTTTGTAAAGACCATTAGAATCTGGGGGAGAGATGGCAAAGATCGCATCTTTACAAGGCAAAGATGGCAATGTAAAGAAAAGAGCACACAGTGACAAAAGTGTTTGCTTATTATCTATTGAATTACATGTGATGCTCTGTCTAGGCAATTTCGGTAGTACTCTAACATGGGTCTGGTTGCCTGATGGATATGTCTGTCAAAACAGCCTTCAGATCACCTCCTTCTCTCTCCAGGCCTCCTGAGAGTTACCTCTATAGGACAATTGCACACACCCTCATCATGTAACATAATCTTTCTGTCATTGCCATACTTGCATCTAAAGTGAAATATGAGAAGAGAATGAGTTAGAATCTCAGTACAAACCTTTTGAAAAATTAGGAAGTCCTACATTTAGAGTTTATCTTTTAAATTGGAACAGCACATGTGTCATATAATCAATATACGAAAATGAAGCTATTAGTTCATTTTTAAGAATCTGGTGGAGTTTAAGGAAAGCCCATGGAGAGAATGACTATCATCTTGAGCTAGATTCCAGCATGCCTGAAATGGGTGGCACTAGTAGTCCAAGGAACATTCACATTCCTTTCTCAGTGTTCTGATTGATTGCACATCTGTAGGCAAATGAAGTTACATCTGACATGAAAATATCCAAGGAAGTAAAGAGAAGCAAATCAATATGGATTCTTAGGCCAAAGTCTGCAGAAAGAATTTTAAGTGTTTTCAGATTTGAAGGATATCTTCACTTGGAATTGCTGGAAGTCTCAGAACTGATAAACCTCAGTTCTCAAATCTGTAAGTTGGGGATAGTTGTACCTTATTCAATGGGTTGCAGCACTGGTTTAATGAGATCATATAAAGAACTTAACAAGAAGTCAGTTCAGTTCAGTTCAGTCGCTCAGTCGTGTCTGACTCTTTGGACCCCATGAATCGCAGCACGCCAGGCCTCCCTGTCCATCACCAACTCCCAGAGTTCACTCAGACTCACATCTCTCGGGTCCGTGACGCCATCCAGCCATCTCACCCTCTGTCATCCCCTTCTCCTCCTGCCCCCAATCCCTCCCAGCATCAGAGTCTTTCCCAATGAGTCAACTCTTCTCCTGAGGTGGCCAGAGTACTGGAGTTTCAGCTTTAGCATCGTTCCTTTGAAAGAATTCCCAGGGCTGATCTCCTTCAGAATGGACTGATTGGATCTCCTTGCAGTCCAAGGGACTCTCAAGAGTCTTCCCCAACACCACAGTTCAAAAGCATCAATTCTTCGGCGCTCAGCCTTCTTCACAGTCCAACTCTCACATCCATACATGAACACTGGAAAAACCATAGCCTTGACTAGATGGACAAGAAGTCAAATACTTAGCAATTGTTTAATAAGATTGCAATGAACAATTATGTGTACATTGTTTCCCAGAAATATTCATTTGTATATGAAATTTCAGGTTCTCAGAGTAAATAATAGGAAAGCTACTACAGACTGGAATGTTGTGTTCAACCTATAAATCAGATTTTCCTCCATTATGCTATTTGCTGTTCACAGTCAGCTTAAGTTTCTGTATTTCCACATTTCAGATGGCGACAAGGCCAGTCACTCTAGAAGTTCATAAACAAATAAAAAGCAGGAATGTTGCCTTACACATCATGCCAAAGACAGTATCATACACACATAAAAAAATTGGTTTCAACTAGTTTAAACTAATGGAGAAGGCAATGGCACCCCACTCCAGTACTCTTGCCTGGAAAATCCCATGGATGGAGGAGCCTGGAAGGCTGCAGTCCGTGGGGTCGCTGAGGGTTGGACACGACTGAGTGACTTCACTTTCACTTTTCACTTTCATGCATTGGAGAAGGAAATGGCAGCCCACTCCAGTGTTCTTGCCTGGAGAATCCCAGGGGTGGGGGAGCCTGGTGGGCTGCCATCTATGGGGTCGCACAGAGTCGGACACGACTGAAGCAACTTAGCAGCAGCAGTTTAAACTAATATCCCTTTGAACTATATTTTTATAATTTTGATCATGACAAAATGTTCTTTGAATCATATTCTGACCGCTCTGTCCAAGAAGTGCCCTACCCACAGAGAGCTCTTTAATTTTTTCTTTGTGCCTCTTTCTTTTATATATATATATGGTAGAAGTGCAGGAACATGTCATTTATCTAAAGGCATCTCACGGGATTTTAATTTGCTGTTATCTCAGGAACCTGAGGGGATGAAATATAGGTACAAAGAATTTAGTGGCTTTTCCCTTGTTTTTAACAAAAGCCTTATCCAATTTTCTATGGAATAGGTTAATGATAATTTATTATAGAAAAGTTGTGTTATATCTGTGCATTTCTGTTGTTTTCATGGGAATTATGTGGTGATTAAAACTATTCAGCAGTTCCTTAAAATAGCAAGTGACACCTATTCTAGGTAAGGCAATAAGCTAGCAGTTGCTGCCTGCCCAGCGGAATCACCTAGAGCTTTCAGAAGTGATTCATGTCTGTGCCTCACCCCTGAGAAATGCTGACTTAATTGGTCTGCAGTGGGGCCTGAACACTCCTGATTAAAGGTGCTCCACATGTTTCATGTCTATAGCAAGACAGAGAATTACTGGGACATAGCTGAGAATTACTGTGATCCATGAATATAAAACAAACAAGCAATGTTTAAACCTCCCTTCAAGGAGCTTCAGATTCTACTTAGAAAATATACTTTTAAAATTCATTGACATTCTTTTAAAAGGTGTTAAATGATGCAATCTCTGATACATCCCATACCGCTTTTATCTTTATCGCTCATCTCTTACTCTCTAGTAATAGAAGACCAGAGAAATAGAGAAATCACACCTTGAAATAAAAAGTAGAAACATCACAGGCCACTTAATAATATGCTGTTACAGATTCCTTTAATCGTGTGGAAAAGGAATTTTTTTTTTTTTTAAGAAACAAAATGTANAGTGGGTTGCCATTTCCTTCTCCAATGCAAGAAAGTGAAAAGTGAAAGTGAAGTCACTCAGTCGTGTCCGACTCTTCACGACCCCATGGACTGCAGCCTACTAGGCTCCTCCGTCCATGGGATTTTCCAGGTAAGAGTACTGGAGTGGGGTGCCATTGCCTTCTCTGTTCTTAACACTAGATAAGTTAATACTTTAAATTACAAGGAAAATAATTTTAGAACCAGTATTAAGAAAAGCAAAGCAAAAACAAAAGCAAAAAAAAAACGGGTGGTCAAATCAGATATTAAAATATATTAGATTTTCACTTATTAATGAAAAACCCTACTGAATGTGAAATAAACAGCTAAAAGAAACAAAAATAATAGCTCATAGAAAGATATAAGTACATATAGGAATTTTGCATATGATAAGGCAGAAAGTGAAGAGGAGCTAAAAAGCCTCTTGATGAAACTGAAAGAGGAGAGCGAAAAAGTTGGTTTAAAGCTCAACATTCAGAAAACGAAGATCATGGCATCCGGTCCCATCACTTCATGGGAAATAGATGGGGAAAGAGTGGAAACAGTGTCAGACTTTATTTTTTTGGGCTCCAAAATCACTGCAGATGGTGATTGCAGCCATGAAATTAAAACACGCTTACTCCTTNCGAAGATCATGGCATCTGGTCCCATCACTTCATGGGAAATAGATGAGGAAACAGTGGAAACAGTGACAGACTTTATTTTTTGGGGGGCTCCAAAATCACTGCAGATGGTGACTGCAGCCATGAAATTAAAAGACACTTACTCCTTGGAAGAAAAGTTATGTCCAACCTGGATAGCATTTTCAAAAGCAGAGACATTTCTTTGCCAACTAAGGTCCATCTAGTCAAGGCTATGGTTTTTCCTGTGGTCATGTATGGATGTGAGAGTTGGACTGTGAAGAAGGCTGAGCGCCGAAGAATTGATGCTTTTGAACTGTGGTGTTGGAGAAGACCCTTGAGAGTCCCTTGGACTGCAAGGAGATCCAACCAGTCCATTCTGAAGGAGATCAGCCCTGGGATTTCTCTGGAGGGAATGATGGTGAAGCTGAAACTCCAGTACTTTGGCCACCCCATGCGAAGAGTTGACTCATTGGAAAAGACTCTGATGCTGGGAGGGATTGGGGGCAGGAGGAGAAGAGGACGACCGAGGATGAGATGGCTGGATGGCATTACAGACTCGATGGACGTGAGTCTGGGTGAACTCCGAGAGATGGTGATGAACAGGGAGGCCTGGCGTGCTGCGATTCATGGGGTCGCGAAGAGTCGGACACGACTGAGCGACTGAACTGAACTGAACTGAATTGAACTATCCTGTCTAGTCCTGGAGCTTTTGCAGCTGACTTCCCACTAAATAATATAAAGCATGCAAACCACTGTTAAAAAGGGTTGCAAAAGTTTGCAAAAGGCAAATGTGTTAAAACACATTTTAAACATTTAAAACATAATATTTAATTTTTTTAATTTTAATGCTTTAAATGTTTAAAACAGACAAGATGGTTTTAAGCCTCACTCTTTACTGAACTTTGTTGATCCATCCCTCAGTTTTGACCAGCAGTGAGACAGACAGACTGAGATGACTTGCATCTGAAGACAGAATAAATATACATCCACAGGAAAGGCAGGTGAATGGCTAGAACTGAGCAGCCCAGCATGGTTGGGGAAGGTTATTGTCAGTTACAATATTGGAGAATTGAACAATGGATGGGAGTATGCTCCAGGAAAATTTCTAGCTGTCACCTCCCACCCACCTCTATCCCCTAACCCTCTCCCTCCCCATCATCCTGCAATTTTCATTTGTAATTTGAAATTTCTCTCTAATCCTCAGTGTTCTCATTCAGAATACCAAAAAACTTGTTGCCCTTCCTCTGCTTTCTGATATGCCATTTTTGGTTTCTAATTTGAATATACTTAAATCCTGCACAAAATTAAATTCTGATTATGCATTCACTTTACCTTTTATTCCTTAAATGTAGTTTTCCTTCCCCTGAGATTATAGTAGCAGGCTGATAAAGGCCTGCTTACATGTGCAATTTTATTAAATTAATACACATTCAGTAGAAGCATTGAGATATGATTATTTTACTATTCATAATACATAATTTGTTTCCTTTGAGAAATCGTTTATTCTTCCAACAAGTAACTTCAATAAAATACAATAACTTAAGATTGAATACATGGATAGACCTTTTTCATTATGAGGAAATATTAAAAATATGGTCTTTTCCCTTAAGAACTTCTTAAACATCAGTTCTAAAAAGAGGAAGTAAAATGAATTTTTATAATAGTATTGAAATTTGTGGTAGTTTAAACTGAAATAAGATTCTAATATGAAAATAGTTATTTTTTATTGTTTATATCTTCAGATTCATTGCCACTATATTGTTCTAGCTGCTAGCTAAGACCTAGTTTTCACTTGTTTATATTTTTTAAGCAAGAAGTGGAGAAGTAAGAAAGCCCAATCCTCATTTTCTATAGTAAGGAGACAGACAATTAGAATACAATATCAGAAAATAGAAATATTGTCATATTATTTAGAGATACAGAATTACATATGAGAAGAGATAGTTACGAAAGAGTTGAAATTAGGTCCAGTCTAGGGAATAGAGATGGAGGAATAAGAGCAGTGGTTTAGTAGATAGCTTTAAAAAAAAAAAATTGGTCTTTCAATACTCTTTGACTTTTAAAACTATGAACGTGTACATCTTTCACAAAATACAAACACGTTTTTATATAAAGCTAACATCTAGTAAAATCCTATAATCCACTAATGACCAGCTCTTTTCAATGCTTGTTTTCCAGGGAGAAATCCAAACATGTTTTGACATTGCATTCCAAATGTCACTTGATTCATTTGCTTTCTAGTATTTCTATGACTGCAATTGCAATTTGCAGTGGCTTCAAGATGGCTCTAAGATAATTCCAAAGCTTTCAGCATAAATTGACCCTCTTAAACAATTGCACATAAATTTTCCCAGGCTCAAGCTGACCAAATGGCAATCAAAATGAAACACAAACAGGATGTTAATATTGCCTTATTGCTCAGTGAGCATGAGAAAAAAACAAAACAAAATACAACCACCACTTACACCTGCAGAGGAAAGTTTCCCATTGGGATGATTGTGTGTTGTCAAAATATATGAACTCAAACGAAGAAAGAAATGTGTATGTTTATTATATGCCAGTCACTGTGCTGGATAAACAGGAAATAGGAAGATGCAATAAGACCCAGACACTTCTTTTGAGGAGTGTGTAATCAAAGAATCTAAAACACTAGAAGCTCTCTCAACTGAGCTCATTTATGTGACTTGTCAGACTAACTCTCACTAGCTGTTTTCTCCTTGAAATATGACTGATCTCCATGGCATGCTGTATACTCAAGCTACACTCTTTCACCATTAGCTTCTTCAACTACCATTTGAACTGTTTGCCTAGGGAGGGAAGGAAGAAGTCTCCTCTAACTTCTTAGTTAAGTAGTTGGGGCTGTAAAATCATCTGACAAAAGACAGACTAAAAAGAGAAAAACACACAGAATTTATTAATATGTACACTGCACATACACATGGGAGAATTCAGTGATGAGTAATTCAAAGAGGCGATTAGAACTTAGGCTTATACGCATCTTAACAAAGAGCAAAACTTTTACAGGGAAGTGACAAAAAAAGAAAAAGGGATTTAGATTTTAAAGGTGGCCAATCTGTTGTTGTTTTGTTGCGAAGTTGTGTCTAACTCTTTTGGGACCCCTGGACTGTAGCCCACCAGGCTCCCCTGTCCCATGGGATTTTCCAGGCAAGAGTACTGGAGTGGCTGTCTCTTATACACATCTAGATGTGTATAAGAGACAGGTATTGAAATTTGTGGTAGTTTAAACTGAAATAAGATTCTAATATGAAAATAGTTATTTTTTATTGTTTATATCTTCAGATTCATTGCCACTATATTGTTCTAGCTGCTAGCTAAGACCTAGTTTTCACTTGTTTATATTTTTTCATCTGCTTTATTTTTAAAATCTTACAGCAAAATAAAAAATATCGAAAGATTCTTTCAAATAACATCGAAGATTTTATATCAACTTACTATACAAAATCTGAGTATTAATGAATACAAACTTGGAGTGGTGATTCAGAAGTAGGAACTTTCTTAAGTGTATTCAATAATAGCAAGGAGGCAGGATGAGTGAAACAAAGAGAGGGAAGAAGAAGATGAATGAAGAAGGTAACAGCACAAAAGATAACCGGAGGGCAAGACATTGGGCTATCTAGGTCTTCAGATATCATGCAGTAAGAAGCCATTTCATTGAACTGGATAATGACATGATCTTATTTATCTTTTTAAAGGCTCACTCAGGCTGTCCTGTGGCTAGCAGACTGTAGAACCAGCAAGATTAGAATTAGAATAATGAAGATGGAACAACAGACTGGTTCCAAATAGGAAAAGGAGTACGTCAAGGCTGTATATTGCCACCCTGCTTATTTAACTTCTATGCAGAGTACAGCATGAGAAACTCTGGGCTGGAAGAAAAACAAGCTGGAATCAAGATTGCCGGGAGAAATATCAATAACCTCAGATATGCAGATGACACCACCCTTATGGCAGAAAGTGAAGAGAAACTAAAAAGCTTCTTGATGAAAGTGAAAGAGAAGAGTGAAAAAGTTGGCCTAAAGCTCAACGTTCAGAAAACGAAGATCATGGCATCTGGTCCCATCACTTCATGGGAAATAGATGGGGAAATAGTGGAAACAGTGTCAGCCTTTATTTTTTTGGGCTCCCAAATCACTGCAGATGGTGACTGCAGCCGTGAAATTAAAAGACGCTTACTCCTTGGAAGAAAAGTTATGTCCAACCTAGATAGCATAATGAAAAGCAAAGACATTACTTTGCCGACTAAGGTCCATCTAGTCAAGGCTATGGTTTTTCCTGTGGTCATGTATGGATGTGAGAGTCGGACTGTGAAGAAAGCTGAGTGCCGAAGAATTGATGCTTTTGAACTGTGGTGTTGGAAAAGACTCTTGAGAGTCCCTTGGACTGCAAGGAGATCCAACCAGTCCATTCTGAAGGAGATCAACCCTGGGATTTCTTTGGTAGGAATGATGCTAAAGCTGAAACTCCAGTACTTTGGCCACCTCATGCGAAGAGTTGACTCACTGGAAAAGACTCTGATGCTGGGAGGGATTGGGGGTAGGAGGAGAAGGGGACGACAGAGAATGAGATGGCTGGATGGCATCACGGACTCGATGGACGTGAGTCTGAGTGAACTCCGGGAGATGGTGATGAACAGGGAGGCCTGGCATGCTGCGATTCATGGGGTCGCAAAGAGTCGGACACAACTGAGTGACTGGACTGAACTGAACTGAACTGAACTGATTCACAATAGCTGCCCCCCGCCCCAAAAAAAATGGAAGGAAATCAGATGTTCATCAACTGACAAATGTGTAAGCAAAATGCAGTGGAATACTCTTCAGTAGTAACAGGCAATAAGAAGAAGAAGAAAAATGAGCTGATATATGATACAATCAGGGTTGGGGGCAGGTGGGTGGGGATGGGAAATCACTGTATATGCCTGTCATTTAAAAAATAATAGAAATCTTCTAAAATTAGATTGTGGTGATGGTTGTATATGTAAACATAAGATATTTATTCATTTAATTATTTCAATCAATGACATTATATATAGGTTGTATTTTAACAAAACTTTTAAAATTACCTGTTCTTTTGTATACAATAAATAATTTTCAGTGATCCACTGTTTGCTCAATTTAATGTTTTTTTCTGTTTCCTGAAGTCCCTCTCATAAATGCTATGGTGTTTTTTTACCTTACTCTTTAAACAAGGAGAGTTCTAATCAAAAGACTAGACAATAAATGACATCCATTCAGTTTTTCAAGCCCAAAATTTTGAAGTCATCCTCAACTCCCTGAAAGCCCACAACAAATCCATCTGTATAAATGTTTAGTACTGTTAGCTGACTCTACCTTAAAGATACATTTATAATAGACAAGTTTTCTGAGAAGTTCCATGTGAAAGATGCCTAAACAGACATGACAACTAAATGTAACACTGGATCCTATATTGGAAAGGCACAACGCTATAAAGGACATTACTAGGTCAATGTACTAGGACAAGATTGGAATATGAATGGTGAATTAGATAAAATTAGATGCTCTATCAATGTTTTAATTCCTTGTTGATGTTGAATTTGTACAAGGGTTAGATAAGCGATGATTCCTATTCATTGGAAATGCACAGTGAAGAATTTAACAGTAAAGGGCCATGGGGACTTCCCAGGCAGTCCACTGGCTAAGACACTGTGCTTCCAGTGTATTGGGTTCAACTTCGATCCCTGGTTGGGGAACTAGGATCCCACATGCTACAAAGCACGACCAAACAACAACAATAAAAGCAAACAAGCAAAACTATTTGTTGAATAATTGAATAAATAATTAGAGCATACTTAAAAAAAAAAGTAAAGGGCTATGATGTATGATGAATCTAAATTACCCTCAAATAGTTCAGAGAGAGAGTAATGAGGCTTGAGAAAGAGACAGGAAGAAGGGGATAAAGCAAGTGAGCTTAACATTAGCGACGGGTGAACCTAGTAAAGGATATATTTGTAGGTTTCTTTATCTCCAGAATCTAAGCACACCTTACCACCCAATGCAAAACAACCTATCTCAAAGCCACCATCTTCATTCAGTTCAGTTCAGTTCAGTTCAGTCACTCAGTCGTGTCCGACTCTTTGCGACCCCATGAATCGCAGCACTCCAGGACTCCATGTCCATCACCAACTCCCGGAGTTCACCCAGACTCACGTCCATCGAGTCAGTGATGATGTCCAGTTCTAACTGTTTCTTCCTGACCTGCATACAGATTTCTCAAGAGGCAGGTTAGGTGGTCTGGTATTCCCATCTCTCTCAGAATTTTCCAGAGTTTATTGTGATCCACACAGTCAAAGGCTTTGGCATAGGCAAGAAAGCAGAAATAAATGTTTTTCTGGAACTCTCTTGCTTTTTCCATGATCCAGTGGATGTTGGCAATTTGATCTCTGGTTCCTCTGCCTTCTATAAAACCAGCTTGAACATCAGGGGGTTCACAGTTCACGTATTGCTGAAGCCTGGCTTGGAGAATTTTGAGCATTACTTTACTAGCATGTGAGATGAGTGCAATTGTGCGGTAGTTTGAACATTCTTTGGCATTGCCTTTCTTTGGGATTGGAATGAACACTGACCTTTTCCAGTCCTGTGGCCACTGCTGAGTTTTCCAAATTTGCTGGCAGATTGAGTGCAGCACTTTCACAGCATCATCTTTCAGGATTTGAGATACCTCAACTGGAATTCCATCACCTCCACTAGCTTTGTTCGTACTGATGCTTTCTAAGGCCAATTGACTTCACATTCCAAGATGTCTAGCTTTAGATTAGTGATCATATCATCATGACTATCTGGGTCGTGAAGATCTTTTTTGTACAGTTCTTCCGTGTATCTTACCACCTCTTCTTAATATCTTCTGCTTCTGTTAGGTCCATACTATTTCTGTCCTTTATCGAGCCCATCTTTGCATGAAGTATTCCCTTGGTATCTCTAATTTTCTTGAAGAGATCTCTAGTGTTTCCCATTCTGTTGTTTTCCTCTATTTCTTTGCATTGATGGCTGAAGAAGGCTTTCTTATCTCTTCTTGGTATTCTTTGGAACTCTGCATTCAGATGCTTGCATCTTTCCTTTTCTCCTTTGCTTTTCACTTCTCTTCTTTTCACAGCTATTTGTACGGCCTCNTCTATTTCTTTGCATTGATCACTGAAGAAGGCTTTCTTATCTCTTCTTGCTATTCTTTGGAACTCTGCATTCAGGTGCTTATATCTTTCCTTTTCTCCTTTGCTTTTCGCCTCTCTTCTTTTCACAGCTATTTGTACGGCCTCCTCAGACAGACATTTTGCTTTTTTTGCATTTCTTTTCCATGCGGATGGTCTTGATCCCTGTCTCCTGTACGATGTCACGAACCTCTGTCCATAGTTCCTCAGACACTCTATCTATCAGATCTAGTCCCTTAAATCTATTTCTCACTTCCACTGTATAATCATAAGGAATTTGATTTAGGTTATACCTGAATGGTCTAGTGGTTTTCCCTACTTTCTTCAATTTGAGTCTGAATTTGGCAATAAGGAGTTCATGATCTGAGCCACAGTCAGCTCCTGGTCTTGTTTTTGTTGACTGTATAGAGCTTCTCCATCTTTGGCTGCATAGAATATAATCAATCTGATTTCGGTGTTGACCATCTGGTGATGTCCATGTGTAGAGTCTTCTCTTGTGTTGTTGGAAGAGGGTGTTTGCTATGACCAGTGCATTTTCTTGGCAAAACTCTATTAGTCTTTGCCCTGCTTCATTCCGCATTCCAAGGCCAAATTTGCCTGTTACTCCAGGTGTTTCTTGACTTCCTACTTTAGCATTCCAGTCCCCTATAATGAAAAGGACATCTTTTTTGGGTGTTAGTTCTAACAGATCGTGTAGGTCTTCATAAAACCGTTCCACTTCAGCTTCTTCAGCATTACTGGTTGGGGCATAGACTTGGATAACTGTGATATTGAATGGTTTTCCTTGGAGACGAACAGAGATCATTCTGTCGTTTTTGAGATTGCATCCAAGTACTGCATTTTGGACTCTTTTGTTGACCATGATGGCTACTCCATTTCTTCTGAGGGATTCCTGCCCGCAGTAGTAGATATAATGGTCATCTGAGTTAAATTCACCCATTCCAGTCCATTTTAGTTCGCTGATTCCTAGAATGTCGACGTTCACCCTTGTCATCTCTTGTTTGACCACTTCCAATTTGCCTTGATTCATGGACCTGACATTCCAGGTTCCTATGCAGTATTGCTCTTTACAGCATCGGATCTTGCTTCTATCACCAGTCACATGCACAACTGGGTATTGTTTTCGCTTTGGCTCCATCCCTTCATTCTTTCTGGACTTATTGCTCCACTGATCTCCAGTAGCATATTGGGCACCTAATGACCTGGGGAGTTCCTCTTTTGATATCCTATCATTTTGCCTGTTCATACTGTTCATGGGGTTCTCAAGGCAAGAATACTGAAGTGGCTTGCCATTCCCTTCTCCAGTGGACCACGTTCTGTCAGACCTCTCGACCATGACCTGCCCGTCTTGGGTTGCCCCGCAGGCATGGCTTAGTTTCATTGAGTTAGACAAGGCTGTGGTCCTAGTGTGATTAGATTGACTAGTTTTCTGTGAGTATTGTTTCAGTATGTCTGCCCTCTGATGCCCTCTTATTTTTGAGATTGCATCCAAGTACTGCATTTCGGACTCTTTTGTTGACCATGATGGCTACTCCAATTCTTCTGAGGGATTCCTGCCCACAGTAGTAGATATAATGGTCATCTGAGTTAAATTCACCCATTCCAGTCCATTTTAGTTCGCTGATTCCTAGAATGTCAACGTTCACCCTTGCCACCTCTTGTTTGACCACTTCCAATTTGCCTTGATTCATGGACCTGACATTCCAGGTTCCTATGCAATATTGATCTTTACAGCATTGGACCTTGCTTCTATCACCAGTCGCATCCACAACTGGGTATTGTTTTTGCTTTGGCTCCATCCCTTCATTCTTTCTGTAGTTATTTCTCCTCTGATCTCCAGTAGCATATTGGGCACCTAATGACCTGGGGAGTTCCTCTTTTGGTATCCTATCATTTTGCCTTTTCATACTGTTCATGGGGTTCTCAAGGCAAGAATACTGAAGTGGCTTGCCATTCCCTTCTCCAGTGGACCACGTTCTGTCAGACCTCTCGACCATGACCTGCCCGTCTTGGGTTGCCCCGCAGGCATGGCTTAGTTTTATTGAGTTAGACAAGGCTGTGGTCCTAGTGTGATTAGACTGACTAGTTTTCTGTGAGTATGGTTACAGTGTGTCTGCCCTCTGATGCCCTCTTGCAACACCTACCATCTTACTTGGGTTTCTCTTACCTGGGACGTGGGGGTATCTCTTCACGGCTGCTCCAGCAAAGCACAGTCGCTGTTCCTTACCTTGGATGAGGGGTATCTCCTTACTGGCGCCGTTCCTGACCTTCAACGTGGGATAGCTCCTCTAGGCCCTCCTGCGCCTGAGCAGCCACCTCTCCTTGGGTTGCTCCTCCCAGCCAGCCCTGGCCTCAGGCGTGGGTGGTTCCTAATGCTGCTGTAAACATTCATGTACAAGTCTTTATGTAGACATTTTTGCTTTTCACTTCTCTTAGTCAGTCAGTCAGTTCAGTACCTCAGTCATGTCCGACTCTTTGTGACCCCATGAATCTCAGCACACCAGGCCTCCCTGTCCATCACCAACTCCTGGAGTTCACTCAGACTCACGTCCATCGAGTCCATGATGCCATCCAGCCATCTCATTCTCTGTCATCCCCTTCTCCTCCTGCCCCCAATCCCTCTCAGCATCACAGTCTTTTCCAATGAGTCAACTCTTCGCATGAGGTGGCCAAAGTACTGGAGTTTCAGCTTTAGCATCATTCCTTCCAAAGAAATCCCAGAGTTGATCTCCTTCAGAATGGACTGGTTGGATCTCCTTGCAGTCCAAGGGACTCTCAAGAGTCTTCTCCAACACCACAGTTCAAAAGCATCAATTCTTTGGTGCTCAGCCTTCTTCACAGTCCAACTCTCACATCCATACCTCACCACAAGAAAAACCACAGCCTTGACTAGACGGACCTTAGTCGGCAAAGTAATGTCTCTGCTTTTGAAAATATTAATCCAGGATGTCTGACTCTAGATGAGTGATCATACCATCGTGATTATCCAGGTCATGAAGATCTTTTTTGTACAGTTCTTCTGTGTATTGTTGCCACCTGTTCTTAATATCTTCTGCTTCTGTTAGGTCCATACTATTTCTGTCCTTTATTGAGCCCATCTTTGCATGAAATGTTCCCTTGGTATCTCTAATCTTCTTGAAGAGTTCTCTAGTCTTTCCCATTCTGTTGTTTTCCTCTATTTCTTTGCAGTGATCGCTGAAGAAGGCTTTCTTATCTTTTCTTGCTATTCTCTGGAACTCTGCATTCAGGTGCTTATATCTTTCCTTTTCTCGTTTGTTTTTTCCCTCTCTTCTTTTCACAGCTATTTGTAAGGCCTCCCCAGACAGCCATTTTGCTTTTTTGCATTTCTTTTCCATGGGGATGGTCTTGATCCCTGTCTCCTGTACAATGTCACGAACCTCATTCCATAGTTCATCAGGCACTCTGTCTATCAGATCTAGGCCCTTAAATCTATTTCTCACTTCTACTGTATAATCATAAGGGATTTGATTTAGGTCATTTCTCTTAGGTAGATATCTAAAAGCAGAAATGTTGGATCACATGTTGACTCAATGCTTAACTTTTTGAGGACTTGCCAAACTGTTTTCAAAGCAGCCACACCATTTTACATTCCCAAGCAGTATATGAAGTTTCCAATTTATCCATGTCTTCCAATATTTGTTGCTGCTGCTGCTGCTAAGTCACTTCAGTCATGTCCAACTTTGCGCGTCCCCATAGACGGCAACCCACCAGGCTCCCGTGTCCCTGGGATTTTCCAGGCAAGAACACTGGAGTGGGTTGCCATTTCCTTCTCCAATGCATGAAAGTGAAAAGTGAAAGGGCAGTCGCTCAGTCATGTCCGACTCTTCACGACCACATGGACTGCAGCCTACCAGGCTCCTTCGCCCATGGGATTTTCCAGGCAAGAGTACTGGAGTGGGGTGCCATTGCCTTCTCTGACATTTGTTACTATCCTACTTTTTTGTTGTGACCATTCTAGTGGACAAGAAATGACATCTCATTGTCATCTTGATTTATATTTCCCTAATAGTTAATGACTTTTTTGTGTTTATTGACCATTTGTGCATCTTTTCTTGAGAAATGTCTATTCAGATCCTTTATCCAGTTTAATTAGATTATATATATCTTTATATTGGGAGCTTCCCTGGTAGCTCAGAGGTTAAAGCATCTGCCTCCGATGCGGGGGACCTAGGTTCGATCCCTGGGTCGGGAAGATCCCCTGGAGAAGGAAATGGTAACCCACTCCAGTATTCTTGCCTAGAGAATCCCATGAACAGAGAAGCCTGGTAGGCTACAGTCCACGGGGTCGCAAAGAGTCGGACATGACTGAGTGACTTCAAAAAAAAAAAAAATCTTTATATTATTGAGCTGTAAGAGTTCCTTATTCCGGATACAAGTCTCTTATTAGATATGTGATTTGCAAATATTTTCTCACATTCTATGAATCTTTTCACTTTCTTGATGGTATCTTTTGAAATGCAGAAGTTATCAAAAAATTTTTTTCACTTGTAGTTTTTTGTCACATCCAAAAAAATTTCCCCTATGCTTTCTTTGAAAACTTTCGCAGTATTAGCTTTTACATTTAGATTAGGTTTGTGGTCCATTTTAAGTTAAATTTTATATATAGTGTGATTTAGTTCAGTGTCATCTTTTTCCATATGGATATTCAATTGTCCTAGCACTATCAGTTAAAAAGACTCCTTCCTATTGAATTTTCTTGGCACCTTTATCAAGAAAACTGAAGGACTTTACAAAAGCAGTTGACATACTCAGTATGACAAGTCGCTGACCTGTATCAAAGAAGAGTAAACCATTAGGAGAAAACAGGTTAGCATTAAAACAAGAAGAGAATAAGACGAAATGGTTAAAAGAAAGAAAGAATTCAAAGGAATAAATAATGTAACAGAAAGACTAACATGCCCGGTACAGAGCAGAACTATTGAATGTCTAAGCTCTTCCAGTTATATACATACATACACACACATATATATACATAGGTTAGGTAGGTAGAATAGGAAAAAGGAGTCTAAAATGGTGGTGGCTAAAAGACAAAGAAGGGAAAAACCTGCAAAAATAGAACAAAGGAACGTCTGGGGACCAGAGTGAGAACCTCAGGTAAAACAAACAGCCCTCCTGGCTAGCCCGATTTACATAGTACAGGTTCAGGGGGACGAGGAAAAGCATATAAAAAGAGGAGCCAAAATTGGCCCGGGGGCTTTTCTTCTCTTCGTGTCTTTTGTGTTGGCCCGCCCTCACACCTCGAGGATGTATTTTCCTATACTTCCTAAATAAAACTGAGCTGTAACACAGAGCTCTAAACATGGACCTGTTGCAGGAAGACGGACCCCTTCCAGGGCCCGAAACTGGGCTCTTGTCTAACACTCAGAAATGAATTGTCCAAGGAGACACATGTGCTGACAAAGCAAGAGATTTTACTGGGAAAGGGCACCCGGGTGGAGAGCAATAGGGTAAGGGAACCCAGGAAAACTGCTCTGCTGCATGGCTCACAGTCTCGGGTTTTACGGTAATGAGATTAGTTTCAGGTAGTCCCTGGCCAAATCATTCTAATTCAGAGTCTTTCCTGGAGGCGCATGCATCGCTCAGCCAAGACGGATGCTAGCTGGAGGGATTCTGGGAAGTGGACGGACACATGGTGTCTCCTTTAGACCTTTTCTGAACTCTTTCAGTCGGGGGTGGCTTTTAGTTTTGTATTCCTTATCAGGATCTCCTGTCATAAAACAACTCATGCAAATGGTTACTATGGTGCCTGGCCAGGGTGGGTGGTTTCAATCAGTGTGCTTCCCCTAACAGACCTGTCTGAGAAAATTACATGGGGCTGTAACACTGGTCCTTCTGAGGGCTGTAACACTGGTAGGTCTGTCACTTCAAATTTTTGTTGCAATGAGACAGAACCAAGGAAATTACAAACTCCCTGATATCTATGGTGCTGTGACTCACATTTAACCCGCCTGTAACAACCTTGGCTCAGCCCCTGGGAGGCAGAGGCCAAGCACAGCAGAAGCCCCACTCAGCGAAAGCTCCCCACTGTGGAAATGGAACAAAAAGAAAACCCACCGCAGCGAAAGAGACATGAAGCCCAGCGTGCTGGAAACCGGGACAGCAAAAAACAAACTCAGCAGAAAGCACATGCGGCTCACAGAGTTAGGCAAGAGGTGAATTTGCTCAGAGAGAAGCACACTCCACAGAGTGTGGGCCATCACAGAGGAGAGTGCAGTGGCCATGGAATGTGCTGTGGTTAGTTTCTGCGAGCTGGGTGATTTCATATGCTAATAAGTGGGAGGTTCATTCCAACAATTAGCAAATCACCCACTTCTAGGTCTTTTGACAGTGCCTTGGAACTGTCCTGATGCCTCTGGGTGTGTCATTTAGCTTGTAGATTGAGGATCAAGGTTTAGTTGATCTTCTTGGACCCATTTGATTTTAATCAGTTTATGTTATGCCCTTGGGCTATGTCATTCTTTCAAAAGTTGTGCCCTGCCCTCTTCCCTCCTGTTTCATGCTCTTTTTCCTGAGCCCTATCTGGGCCCACAATGTTGCCTCTACAGTCTTCTGGAGGAACAACCAGAAAATAGCTGGCCCTTGGGAGGGAAATGCTGTATAATATCCAATCCCTCTAGATATTCAGGCCTTCATCTTCCATGTTTCCTACAATGTGTGCAACAACAGCATCTCTCAGTGAACCTGCTAAGGTGGGTGACAGGCACACAATGCCTGGTAGAAGTCCATCTGCTGGCATCCCTTCAAGGGCAATAGGGCTTCCAGGAATAATGTTTGCCACTTTGGGAGTTAGCTCTGCAGGCTGTTTGGGCCCAACCTTTACCACCCTTCTCCTAAAGTTACAAACATCAGTTCAGTTCAGTTCAGTCGCTCAGTCGTGTCCGACTCTTTGCGACCCCATGAATCGCAGCACGCCAGGCCTCCCTGTTCATCACCATCTCTCGGAGTTCACCCCGACTCACATCCATCGAGTCAGTGATGCCATCCAGCCATCTCATCCTCGGTCGTCCCCTTCTCCTCCTGCCCCCAATCCCTCCCAGCATCAGAGTCTTTTCCAATGAGTCAGCTCTTCGCATGAGGTGGCCAAAGTACTGGAGTTTCAGCTTTAGCATCATTCCTTCCAAAGAAATCCCAGGGCTGATCTCCTTCAGAATGGACTGGTTGGATCTCCTTGCAGTCCAAGGGACTCTCAATTGGAACCAGTCTGTTGTTCCATGTCCAGTCCTAACTGTTGCTTCCTGACCTGCATACAGATTTCTCAAGAGGCAGGTTAGGTGGTCTGGTATTCCCATCTCTTTCAGAATTTTCCACAGTTTATTGTGATCCACACAGTCAAAGGCTTTGGCATAGTCGATAAAGCAGAAGTAGATGTTTTTCTGGAACTCTCTTGCTTTTTCCATGATCCAGCGGATGTTGGCAATTTGATCTCTGGTTCCTCTGCCTTTTCTAAAGCCAGCCTGAACATCAGGGAGTTCACGGTTCACGTATTGCTGAAGCCTATTCCCATCTGTGATGAACAAACTGGCAGTGAGTTAAGATTACAACCCCTCAATCCTACCCAGCACTGGTCATGCTGAAGACCTTGGGGATGCCCAGCTCCAGTTCTGGGGTCCCAGGAGGCCGACCTGCCTCAACCTGCCTAGGGATCCAGTCCTTGAAAGGTTGTCACACCTCAACCTGGTCAGTGATCCACCAGTCTGCAGGTCCCAGGAAGTCAGCATGCCTCAACCTGCCCAGGGATTCGATCTCCAAGAGGCTGTCATGCCTCATCTTACCCACGGATCTGCACCCTGACCCAGGGATGCCCGATTCTCAGGTTGCAACAGTACTGGGTAGGATAAGCTTCAAAAAGCCTCACTCCTAAGAATTCCACCCATGGATATAGAAGGAAGCCTATTAGCCGTGGGACTATGCCCAACCTCAGCAGTAACTCAGGAGTCCAGTGAGAATTCCATTGCCTTTCTGGAAAGGCTAAAAGAAGCCATCCAGAAGTTTACCAATCTGGATTTAGACTCTTATGAGGGATGGGTGATTTTAAAGGACAAATTCCTGTCCCAACATGCATCAGACATCAGGATAAAGTGACAACAGCTACAGCAGCAGGACCCTGCTTCCTCTTTAGATGAGATGGGCCAGTCAACCACCAATACCTTTTATAACAGAGAACAAGAGAGAGAGGCCAAGGCCCAGGAAAGGGACAAGCCATGCCCAGACGCTGGCTGCCCTCCAGGGAAGCTCTATGTCAAACCCCGAGTCTTTAAAGGACAAGGTAGGAGGCAAATGTCTAATAGGCAGGACAGTGGGCCAAAGCGTGTCCAAACCATGACAAGTCTCCTTGCTACAAATGCCATCAATTGGGACATTGGGCAGCACTCTGTCCTCAGGCCCAAGAGTCTCAAGGTCAAGTGCCAAGTCTTCCCTCACAATGGTTCAGCAGAACTGAAGCAGCCCACTCCAGCCAACCCACCTGTTACAGATAACCATCACGGGGCTGGAGCCAAGAGTGCAACTGGATGTGGCAGGTAGTTTCAAGAATTTCTTGGTTGACAGGGGGACTACCTACTCTGTCTTGACCTCCTGCTCCAGAGCCTTCTCCCCCCAGATCTGTACCATTTTGGGTGCTACAGGAAAAACAATTACAAAAATACTCACCCGAGCACTTCTTTGTTGCTGGGATGGACAGATATTTTCCCACGAGTTTCTGTTGGTCCCTGAGTGTCCTCCTCCCTTATTAGAAAGAGATCTCTCCCCACCTTCGAAATCTTGCATATTGATGTACTGATAGAAGATGCATTAAAACTCTATTTTGGGGACAAGCTAACTATTTTTACCAGCCACCAAGTGAAACAACTCCTGAATGGGAAAGGCCACTTATGGATGTCTGATCAAAGAATCCTCAGATATCAAGTAGTGCTCATGAAAAATCCAGGCCTGATTATATTCCCTTGTGAGGTTCTTAACCCTGCCACTCTCCTGCCTATTCCTGAGGACTCTCTCCCCTTTCACTGTTGCCTAGAAACTTTGGACCATTGGACAAAACCATGAGAGGGATTGTCAGAAGATGCTCTGATCGATCCTGAGGAAATCTGGTACATTGATGGAAGCAACTTTGTCTTGGATGGAAAAAGAAGAGCCAGATATGCAGTAGTTTCCAATTTTGAGACCATAGAGCCTAAACCTTTGCCACCAGGTACTTCAGCCCCATTAGCTGAGCTCATAGCCCTGACTCCAGCTTTAAAGCTGGGAAAAGGGGAAAAAGTAGCCATTTACGCTGACTCCAAGTATGCCTTTCCGTGCTACATCCACATGCTGCTATTTGGAAAGAAAGAAGCCACTTGACCACCCAAGGGTCCCCAGTCAAATAAGGGTAGGCTCTTAGAGGGAGGTCATCTGCCCACTGTAAAGGACACCACAAAGAGAGCATGGAAGTGGCACAAGGAAACCAAGCAGCTGATCAGGCAGCTAAGAGAGTAGCATTACAGAACAATGACCTAATAGGGGTTACCACTTTAGATCCACAGACTAATTCACCAGAAACTCCTTCATATACTGATGGTGAGACACTTGAAGCTAAGAGTGAATGCTTTTAAGAAGATCATATGGGGTGGTTCAAAGAGGAACTCCTTTTTCTGCCTGGGAAACTCCAACGAAAGTTGGTAAACTCCTTACATGCCACCACTCATTTAGGGGAGTGGTGATTACTAGAAAGTTCCTTCAGAGGAATAAGCCTCCAGACAATTATAAGGCAAGTGGTCTCCTCTTGTCCCACTTGCCAATTAAACAACTCCCAAGGAGCTCGAAGACCCCAGCTGTCCTAGCCCATCCAACGATATAGGACCTACCCAGGAGAGTACTGGCAGATGGACTTCACCCAGATGCCAGTTTCTCAAGGGTATAAATACCTATTAGTCATGATAAATACATTCATAGGATGGATTGAAGGCTTTTCCACCTGGACTGAGAAGGCTGAAGAGGTGGTTAAAAAAAAAAAAAAAAAAACCTGCTCCATGAAATCATTCTGAGATTTAGTCTGCCCAGGTCATTACAAAGCGACAATGGGATATCATTTACTTCTAAGGTCACCCAAGGGGTCTCTAAAGCATTGGGCATTACTTATTATCCCCATTGTGCCTGGAGGCCTCAGTCTTCAGGAAAAGTAGAAAAGCCAACCAATTCTTAAAATCAGCGATAAAAAAAGATAACCCAGGAGACCTCCCTGGGATGAAAGGAGGCTTTACCAATAGCTCTCCTCTGCACCCATACTGGTCCTAAGGAACAGGTTGGTCTCAGTCCTTATGAAATGCTATACAGGGGACCTTTGGTTTATGTCAGTGACCTCTTCCTTGATCCAGAGGCTCAGTCCCTCTGGTCTTATACCATGGCCATTGGACAATTCCAACAAGATATATGCTTGTGGGGTGTCAACCAGGACCCAAAAGATTCTAAAGAGCCACCAATATATGCTCCAGGGACTCAAGTCCTAACTAAAGTCTGGAAAGATGGGTCACCAAAGGCTCAACTCCAGCCCACATGGAAGGGCCCCTATCCTGTAATACTTTCCACCCCCACAGCAGTCAAGGTACCAGGACACAACTCCTGGATTCGCTACTCACAAGTCAAGCCATGGAAGAAAACAGAAGAAGATACTCAATACACCTGTGAGCCCCTGGGAGATCTCAGATACCTATTCAAAACTACAAATGAGTGCCATTCTAATGAACACCCCCAAAATTAAGTTTATGGGGATAAGATTTTTCAGGATAGCTCTAAAGAGCCAACATAACTTCACAGAGGTTGTACTTCAAAATAGACAGGAGTTAGATCTCCTGATCCCTGAACAAGGAGTGACTTGAGCCATCTTGAATGAGTCATGTTTTTTCTGTGGTAATACCGACAGCTAAGTTAAAGAAAGTCTCATGGTCCTCAAGAAAAACATTCAGACCCTACAGGATCTCAAAGAATGAGCTGGAGAGTTCTTGGGGTGGCTACAGTCTCTCTTTGGGGGATGCTTCTCCTGGTGAGGGGGAATTTGGAGTTGGCTCATGCCACTACTAATCCCTGTTATCATCATATTGATGCTACTTATGATTGTTCCATGTATTATTAATCCTCTAACTTGTTTTGTCTCTGCCCACGTCAAAAAGCTATAACATGCACTGCCAGTTCAACAAGGGTGTATTAAACTACAGCCGACCATGGAAAATATCACTCACTCTTAGATGGACACCGCTGTAAGGACTCCGAGGTTTGAAACTAGCAAGAGGGGGAAACCCAATGCCCCTCGCCATCCCAGTTCAGCAGGAAGTAGCCAGAAAGACCTCGATGTCCCTATTCCCAAAGAATTGGGACTCCCATCACTTGAAGGGGGAATGTTAGGTAGTTAGAATAGGAAAAAGGAGTCTAAAATGGTGGTAGCTAAAAGACAAGGAAGGCAAAAGCCCATGAAAATAGAACAAAGGAGGACCTGAGTGAGAACTTCAGGTAAAACAAACAGTCCTCATGGCTAGCCTGATTTACATAGGGCAGGCTCAAGGGGAGGAGAAAAAACATATAAAAAGGGGAGCCAGAACTGGACTGGGGGCTTCTCTTTGTGTCTTTTGGATCAGCCCTCCCTCACGCCTCATGGATGTATTTTCCTATACTTTCTAAATAACACTGAGTTGTAACACTGACCTGTAACACTGGTCCTTCTGAGGAAATTACATGGGTCTGTAACACTGGTCCGTCCGTCACTTCAAATTTTTGTTGCGACAAGACAGAACCGAGGAAATTACAAACTCCCCTGAAACATATGTACATGAAATGTTAGTGGCTCACTCAAGTCTGACTCAACACATTTACTTTTATACTTGCACTATGCACGTTACTCGTTACTGATGATGAGATAACTAACCACAAAGAGGAATCAACCACAGGTTTTATTCTTGAAATAAGGAACTTCCCAAGAGGTTGTTAAAGATGTGAGACCTGGCCCAGTTCCCAAAAGTTCCGATTCATTAGTTCTTCCACAGGATCCCAAGTGAGAGATTTCTTTGGGAACATTGTCTAGAAGACAAGCATAGAATCTATATTTTAATATGATGTCACAATTAGTCATTATTTTAATAATGGTTAAAATCATAGACTTCAGCACCAGAAGATCTGGATTTGAATCTACTACTACTACTTACTATTACTATATGACCTTGGATAAGTTGCTATCATATCTCTACAAAATCTTACTTCCTAGGGTTGTTGATGATTATAACAAATAAAGGAAATTAAGTCTAAAGACATGAATTAAACCTTAGAGCTTTAATAATTTTGTTTCACTGAAAAGTGCTGTAACAAAATGGCCCATTACAATAAAGGGACTTGGTGTAGGCAAAAGGAAAATTGGAGACAAGATGAAGTGTGAGATTACGAAAGAGATGAACAGCAGTATTGAACTAAGAGGATTGCTTAAAGTTTTTTCTGTTGTGTGCAAGGTACATTAAGAACACTTTATAACATTTGCATTACTAGCCAATGTTTTTGAAGTTGGACTTGCTTTTGCAGGGAATGCCAGAAGAAGTGTTGAGTCTGTTCTCAGAGTGGGCTGGGTGCAAGAGAAGAGGCTGCTCAAAGGGTATAGTCATATTTTTGTTGCATAAGTAAAAGGCTACTAGGCTAACACACGACAAGCCTCCAATAAATGCTAGCTATTACTCATGGGATGTCAAGTGCTCTAAAAAGAGGTATGCAGTAGGTTGAACAGAGATTTCCCAAAAAGGCATGCCCACATCCTAATCCTCAGAACCTGGGGAAATTGCTTTATATGGGAAAAGATGTGATTAAAGTAAGGATTTTGAGAGGATGAGTTTATTCTGAAATAGCTGCATGAGCCCTAAATGAAATCACATGCATTCTTATAGGTGTGAGGCAGAAAGAGTTTTGAGACCTAGGAGGGGAAGGCAATGAGATTGGAGCCATCAGGCTGCAAGTCAAGGAACTTTTGGAGCCACCAGCAGATGGAATAGACAAAGAACAGATTTTTCCTCAAAGCCAGTAGTGGAAACACGGTCCTGTTGAAACATTGATTTTAGATTTCTAGCCCCTAGACCGGAGAAGGCAATGGCATCCCACTCCAGTACTCTTGCCTGGAAACTCCCATGGACGAGGGAGCCTGGTGGGCTGCAGTCCATGGGGTCGCTGAGTCAGACCTGACTGAGCGACTTCACTTTCACTTTTCACTTTCATGCATTGGAGAAGGAAATGGCAACCCACTCCAGTGTTCTTGCCTGGAGAATCCCAGGGATGGTGGAGCCCAATGGGCTGCCGTCTGTGGGGTCTCACAGAGTCGGACACGACTGAAGCGACTTAGCAGCAGCAGCAGCAGCCCCTAGACCTGTGAGACAAAATATATGTGTGTGTGTGTGTGTGTGTGTGTGTGTGTATATATATATATATAAAGTTTTTATTTATTTTATTTACTATAACATAATAATATTATTATTATATAATGTGCCAGGTCTTTGTTGTGGCACATGGGATCTTTGATCCTCACTGAGCCATGTGGAATCTTTAGCTGTGGCATCTGAACTCTTAGTTGCAGCATGTGGGATATAGTTCTCCAACCAGGGATTTGGAGCTATGTGTGTGTGTGTGTGTGTGTGTGTGTGTATATATATATATATAAAGTTTTTATTTATTTTATTTACTATAACATAATAATATTATTATTATATAATGTGCCAGGTCTTTGTTGTGGCACATGGGATCTTTGATCCTCACTGAGCCATGTGGAATCTTTAGCTGTGGCATCTGAACTCTTAGTTGCAGCATGTGGGATATAGTTCTCCAACCAGGGATTTGGAGCTCTTTGCATGAAGAGTGCAGAATCTTAGCCACTGGGCCACCAGGGAAGTCCCTATCTGTTATCTTAAGTGATCCAGTTTGTGGTAATTTATCAGCCACAGGAAAACTAATACAAAACATTTTGCCCGATTTGTGAATGTAGAAATTGCTTTTGGAAGTTGAACTAATCTAAAAGGAGGAAAAAAGAGTCCAGTTTCAGTTCAGTTCAGTTCAGTCACTCAGTCGTGTTCAACTCTTTGTGACCCCATGAACTGCAGCACGCCAGGCCTGTCCATCACCAACTCCCGGAGTCTACCAAAACCCATGTCCACTGAGTCAGTGATGTCATCCAATCATCTCATCCTCTGTCGTCCCCTTCTCCTCCGGCCCTCAATCTTTCGCAGCATCACTGTCTTTTCAAATGAGTCAGCTCTTTGCATGAGGTGGCCAAAGTATTGGAGGTTCAGCTCCAACATCATCTGACACTCTAAAAACTACACTTGGAATACCAAGGGCTCTTCCAACGAACACCCAGGACTGATCTCCTTTAGGATGGACTGGTTGGATCTCCTTGCTGTCCAAGGGACTCTCGAGAGTCTTCTCCAACACCAAAACTACAGCCGACCATGGAAAATATCACTCACTCTTAGATGGACACCGCTGTAAGGACTCCGAGGTTTGAAACTAGCAAGAGGGGGAAACCCAATGCCCCTCGCCATCCCAGTTCAGCAGGAAGTAGCCAGAAAGACCTCGATGTCCCTATTCCCAAAGAATTGGGACTCCCATCACTTGAAGGGGGAATGTTAGGTAGTTAGAATAGGAAAAAGGAGTCTAAAATGGTGGTAGCTAAAAGACAAGGAAGGCAAAAGCCCATGAAAATAGAACAAAGGAGGACCTGAGTGAGAACTTCAGGTAAAACAAACAGTCCTCATGGCTAGCCTGATTTACATAGGGCAGGCTCAAGGGGAGGAGAAAAAACATATAAAAAGGGGAGCCAGAACTGGACTGGGGGCTTCTCTTTGTGTCTTTTGGATCAGCCCTCCCTCACGCCTCATGGATGTATTTTCCTATACTTTCTAAATAACACTGAGTTGTAACACTGACCTGTAACACTGGTCCTTCTGAGGAAATTACATGGGTCTGTAACACTGGTCCGTCCGTCACTTCAAATTTTTGTTGCGACAAGACAGAACCGAGGAAATTACAAACTCCCCTGAAACATATGTACATGAAATGTTAGTGGCTCACTCAAGTCTGACTCAACACATTTACTTTTATACTTGCACTATGCACGTTACTCGTTACTGATGATGAGATAACTAACCACAAAGAGGAATCAACCACAGGTTTTATTCTTGAAATAAGGAACTTCCCAAGAGGTTGTTAAAGATGTGAGACCTGGCCCAGTTCCCAAAAGTTCCGATTCATTAGTTCTTCCACAGGATCCCAAGTGAGAGATTTCTTTGGGAACATTGTCTAGAAGACAAGCATAGAATCTATATTTTAATATGATGTCACAATTAGTCATTATTTTAATAATGGTTAAAATCATAGACTTCAGCACCAGAAGATCTGGATTTGAATCTACTACTACTACTTACTATTACTATATGACCTTGGATAAGTTGCTATCATATCTCTACAAAATCTTACTTCCTAGGGTTGTTGATGATTATAACAAATAAAGGAAATTAAGTCTAAAGACATGAATTAAACCTTAGAGCTTTAATAATTTTGTTTCACTGAAAAGTGCTGTAACAAAATGGCCCATTACAATAAAGGGACTTGGTGTAGGCAAAAGGAAAATTGGAGACAAGATGAAGTGTGAGATTACGAAAGAGATGAACAGCAGTATTGAACTAAGAGGATTGCTTAAAGTTTTTTCTGTTGTGTGCAAGGTACATTAAGAACACTTTATAACATTTGCATTACTAGCCAATGTTTTTGAAGTTGGACTTGCTTTTGCAGGGAATGCCAGAAGAAGTGTTGAGTCTGTTCTCAGAGTGGGCTGGGTGCAAGAGAAGAGGCTGCTCAAAGGGTATAGTCATATTTTTGTTGCATAAGTAAAAGGCTACTAGGCTAACACACGACAAGCCTCCAATAAATGCTAGCTATTACTCATGGGATGTCAAGTGCTCTAAAAAGAGGTATGCAGTAGGTTGAACAGAGATTTCCCAAAAAGGCATGCCCACATCCTAATCCTCAGAACCTGGGGAAATTGCTTTATATGGGAAAAGATGTGATTAAAGTAAGGATTTTGAGAGGATGAGTTTATTCTGAAATAGCTGCATGAGCCCTAAATGAAATCACATGCATTCTTATAGGTGTGAGGCAGAAAGAGTTTTGAGACCTAGGAGGGGAAGGCAATGAGATTGGAGCCATCAGGCTGCAAGTCAAGGAACTTTTGGAGCCACCAGCAGATGGAATAGACAAAGAACAGATTTTTCCTCAAAGCCAGTAGTGGAAACACGGTCCTGTTGAAACATTGATTTTAGATTTCTAGCCCCTAGACCGGAGAAGGCAATGGCATCCCACTCCAGTACTCTTGCCTGGAAACTCCCATGGACGAGGGAGCCTGGTGGGCTGCAGTCCATGGGGTCGCTGAGTCAGACCTGACTGAGCGACTTCACTTTCACTTTTCACTTTCATGCATTGGAGAAGGAAATGGCAACCCACTCCAGTGTTCTTGCCTGGAGAATCCCAGGGATGGTGGAGCCCAATGGGCTGCCGTCTGTGGGGTCTCACAGAGTCGGACACGACTGAAGCGACTTAGCAGCAGCAGCAGCAGCCCCTAGACCTGTGAGACAAAATATATGTGTGTGTGTGTGTGTGTGTGTGTGTGTGTATATATATATATATAAAGTTTTTATTTATTTTATTTACTATAACATAATAATATTATTATTATATAATGTGCCAGGTCTTTGTTGTGGCACATGGGATCTTTGATCCTCACTGAGCCATGTGGAATCTTTAGCTGTGGCATCTGAACTCTTAGTTGCAGCATGTGGGATATAGTTCTCCAACCAGGGATTTGGAGCTCTTTGCATGAAGAGTGCAGAATCTTAGCCACTGGGCCACCAGGGAAGTCCCTATCTGTTATCTTAAGTGATCCAGTTTGTGGTAATTTATCAGCCACAGGAAAACTAATACAAAACATTTTGCCCGATTTGTGAATGTAGAAATTGCTTTTGGAAGTTGAACTAATCTAAAAGGAGGAAAAAAGAGTCCAGTTTCAGTTCAGTTCAGTTCAGTCACTCAGTCGTGTTCAACTCTTTGTGACCCCATGAACTGCAGCACGCCAGGCCTGTCCATCACCAACTCCCGGAGTCTACCAAAACCCATGTCCACTGAGTCAGTGATGTCATCCAATCATCTCATCCTCTGTCGTCCCCTTCTCCTCCGGCCCTCAATCTTTCGCAGCATCACTGTCTTTTCAAATGAGTCAGCTCTTTGCATGAGGTGGCCAAAGTATTGGAGGTTCAGCTCCAACATCATCTGACACTCTAAAAACTACACTTGGAATACCAAGGGCTCTTCCAACGAACACCCAGGACTGATCTCCTTTAGGATGGACTGGTTGGATCTCCTTGCTGTCCAAGGGACTCTCGAGAGTCTTCTCCAACACCACAGTTCAAAAGCATCAATTCCTCTGCTCTCAGCTTTCTTTATAGTCCAACTCTCGCATCCGTACATGACCACTGGAAAAAACCATAGTCTTGACTAGACGGGCCTTTGTTGACAAAGTAATGTCTCTGCTTCTGAATATGCTGTCTAGGTTAGCCATAACTTTCCTTCCAAGGAGTAAGTGTCTTTTAATTTCATGGATGCAATCACCATCTGCAGTGAGTTTGGAGCCCAAAACAATAAAGTCAGCCACTGTTTCCACTGTTTCCCCATCTATTTGCCATGAAGTGATGACACTGGATGCCATGATCTTAGTTTTCTGAATGTTGAGCTTTAAGCCAACTTTTTCACTCTCTTCTTTCACTTTCATATTGAGGCTCTTCAGTTCTTCACTTTCTGCCATAAGGGTGGTGTCAAGTGCATATCTGAGTTTCCAGTTTAACTATATGTAAAACATCAATTTAGAAGAAAGCCATCAGACAGGAAACAATAAAATTTTTTCCAAAAAATATAAATGGTGGGCCATATGGAAAGATAAGAAATGAAATTGGGTGTGGTCAGTTAGGTCTTTGAATGGTACAACTAAGGAGCCAAAACTCTAAGCCCTTGGTATTCAAAGTGTAGTTTTTAGAGTGTCAGAGGCAGCGTTACTCAGAACCTTTTAAAAATGTATAAGTGGGGGCCACATTCCAAACCAATTCAATTATAATCTGCATTTTAACAAGATCCATGGGTCATTTGTATGCATTCTAATATTTGAGAAGCATGCTTTTAGGACAAGGTAATTGGAAGATTTTGAAAGATTTAACACACATCTGGGACAAGGTAATATTTGCATTTTAGGTCTAACTATGTGATAATATTATGAAGAACAGATTTGACAGGGGTAAAACCCAAGGCAGAGACAAGTGACGGCCATGGTACAGGTAAGAGATTAGTGAAGTTTTGAACAAAGGTGGTGGTAATAGAGATGGGGGGAAATGACACAACTTTAAGAAATATTCAGATCCTGGTCTGACGTGTGCTAATGATGCTCATACCTAGGTTCTATAACATGTCTTGATTCTTTATGATTAAATTTCTTTTCTTTTTTTAAAAAGATCTTTATTGAAACTATTTTCAACTTGTTAAGGAGGAAACATCTTAGTTTCAGACATAAGTGGTCCACACAACTGCAAGCTTTTACCTGAAGTTGTTCCAGATAGGAACGTGAAATGACTATTTTCTCTTTCTTTCATTTATTTAGCTCTGAATTGTTGTGACGTGTGGAATCTAGTTCCATAACAAGGAATGGAAGCCAGGCCCCCCTGGATTGGGAGTGAAGAGTCTTAGCCACTGGAACACCAGGGGAGTCCCTATGCTTCAATTTCTAACAGGATCCCAAAAGGAATTTCTTCTTGGCATAGTTTCTGTTAAAGCACCAACAGATGATAGGATACCCAAGAGAGTATGAGATACATTCTCTTCTCCATAGGCAGGTTTGCAAAGGAAATGTGTTCAAAAAACTGTTACACGATTCTCTGGGCCTTCAGTTAGATTTAGGATATAAACAAGTGTCAGAAATAAACTTCCTCAGAGAACTGCAACTGTGTTGTCGGTACCCACCCCCTGCAGAGAATAGATGTAGGTGAGTATGACCTTCCAATCTCAATTCAAGTGGGGTACTTCCAGGGGACCATAGCAGAGCTTTGAAATGTGCCTTCTGCACCTAGAATATGCAAAGATCTAGTGTGCTGATGCTGAGGCGCCAAAAAGCTTAAATGGGCTGTAGACTGAGATATGACTCTACTTCCACTCCAGAGTCTAAGAGCATGACTGCCAACTTTATGTGGAGCCAAAAGAGTGTCATCGCTTTAAGACTGGTCTGCATTCCAGAACATATCAGAGCAAGGGGTGTAAGCCAGGGAGAAGAGAGCTGGAGTGAGTCATCTTGAGGGTGTTTCTAATAAAGCCATCTGGAGGAAGAAGAGGTTCCCCTTGAAAAGAAAGTGTAGTTGCACAGCAGACTTCTCAGGGCCTGAGAAAGGAAAGATGCATGTGTCAGGGGACTGAAAGAGTTGGGAGGGTCTGGTTGAGTACCTTCGAAGAGTCCCCAAGATAAAGAGTTTGCTTTAATCATTTAACCTGTAGTCAGGATCTGCAAGGGCCCCTGCCTTTAGACTCAGAGAGGGAAAACACCAGGCTTTGCAGCCAAGTAAGAAATTTCCTCCATCTCCTGACTTCCTTCCAAACCCCAAAAGGTTTGAAACTTCCTTTCAAACACAAAAAGGAGTGTGTGTAGCCTTGGAAATGAAAGTGATAATGGGGTGGGAGTATGCTATGATATGCAGAAAGGAGAAAAAAGGCTCATCCCACAACTCGGGTTCAGGCCTTTGGCTTTAAGTCAGCTTAATTAAGCTGGTGGAAGGGAGAAGAATTAACACTACATCTGAAGAAAATGGCTACCCACTCCAATATTCTTGCCTCCAGAATTCCATGCACAGAGGAGCCTGGTGGGCTACAGTCCAAGGGTATGCAAAGAGTCAGAAATGACTGAGCGACTAACACTTTCACACTTTCAGGCTTAATTAAGCTGGTGGACAGGAGAAGAATTAACACTAAATCCAGTTTTTCATTTTTTGTTATTATACTCTAGTGAATAGTATTAAATAGTCTGATCACTGAATTACAGTAACAATTGTGATCTAAAATGACAATGAAAAGCTACATTATTTAAAAGTAAACAACAACAATGAAACTATGATCTTATGAGTTTTCATCTGGAAACAAGTAAGACATTCCAACAATAGTTAAAGGAACTGTGAGAGAAAAAAGGTTTCATTCTGGTTATGTTAAAAGCTATATTTGCTCCAGTATGCAGATTACATTAATATTTTAGTCATTAAAAAACATTTTAGTAAATATTCCTTGTAATCCCACAGGCCAAGAATCCAGTAAAGTGACAGATGCCCTTCCAGAGCCTGACCTCCAGGAGTGATGCCCACTTCAGACTGTGAACAGAAGGAAGGGGCCGGAAGGCCATGCTGGCCATGCGTGGCAGGTGGGGCCATCCCACTGGGCTGCAGCATCTTCTCACCATGCTCCATGCACACTCCTCTAAGGCATCATTCGTGCTGCACCTCTGTGATGAAGCACCACATTCTGGAGAAGTTCCCTGCTAATTATCTCTTCACTCTTCGCAGAGATTTTGAGACTTCACTTTCAGGAATATAAACAAAAGCATCTTTGGGAGATGTGGGCAAAGAAGTCTGTCTTCTTGCAAAGTGCTTCTGAGAATGGATTGAATTGCCTGAATATTGAAGTTTATATATATTTTATCTGCAAAACATATAACTGAAATTTTTATTTGTTGTTGTTGTTCACTTGCTAAGTTGTGTCCTACTCCTTGCTACCCCATGGACTACAGCACACCAGCCCTCCCTGTCCATCACCAACTACAGGAGCTTACTTAAACTCATGTCCATCGCATCATTGAGGCCATCCAACCATCTTATCCTCTGTCCACCCCTTCTCTTCTGGCCTTCGATCTTTCCCATCATCAGGGTCGTTTCAAATGAGTCAGTTCTTCGCATCAGGTGGCCAAAGTATTCAGGCTTCAGCATCAGTTCTTCCAATGAACATTCAGCACTGGTTTCCTTTAGGATTGACTGGTTGGATTCCTTGAAGTCCAAGGGACTCTCAAGAGCCTTTTCCAACACCACAGTCCAAAAGCATCAATTCTTCGGCACTCAGCTTTCTTTATAGTCCAACTCACATCCATACATGACTATTGGAAAAACCATGGCTTTGACTAGATGGACTATTGTTGGCAAAGTAATGTCTCTGCTTTTCAATATGCTGTCCAGGTTGATCATAGCTTTTCTTCCAAGGAGCAAGCGTCTTTTACTTTCATGGCTGCAATCACCATCTGCAGTGATTTTGGAGCCCCCAAAATAAAGTTTCTCACTGTTTCCATTGTTCTCCATCTATTTGCCATGAAGTATTGGAACTGGATACCATGATCTTAGTTTTCTAAATGTTGAGTTTTAAGCCAACTTTTTCACTCTCCTCTTTCACTTTCATCAAGAAGCTCTTTAGTTCTTCTTCGCTTTCTTCCATAAAGATGGTGTCATCAACATATCTGAGGTTACTGATATTTTTCCTGGCAATCTTGATTGCAGTTTGTGCTTCATCTAGTCCAGCATTTTGCATGGTGTACTCTGCATATAAGTTAAATAATCAGGATGACAATATACAGCCTTGATGTACTCCTTTCCCTATTTGGAACCAGTCTGTTGTTCCATGTCCAGTTCTAACTGTTGCTTCTTGGTCTGCATACAGATTTCTCAGGAGACAGGTCAGGTGGTCTGGTATTCCCATCTTTCAAAAAATTTTCCACAGTTTGCTGTGATCCACACAGTTAAAGGTTTTGGCGTAGTCAATAAAGCAAAAGTAGAAATTCTTCTGAAACTCTCTTCCTTTTCCGATGATCCAATGGATATTGGCAATTTGATCTCTGGTTCCTCTGCCTTTTCTAAACCCAGCATGAAATCTAGAATTTCACAGTTCACATACTGTTGAAGCCTGACTTGAAGAATTTTGAGCATTACTTTGCTAGCGTGTGAGATGAGTGCAATTGTGCGGTAGTTTGAGCATTCTTTGGCATTGCCTTTCTTTGGGATTGGAATGAAAACTGACCTTTTCCATTCCTGTGGCCACTGCTGAGTTTCCCAAATTTGCTGGCATATTGAGTGCAGCACTTTCACAGCATCATCTTTTAGGATTTGAAATAGCTCAACTGGAATTCCATCACCTCCATTAGCTTTGTTCATAGTGATGCTTCCTAAGGCCCACTTGACTTCGCATTCCAGGATGTCTGGCTCTAGGTGAGTGATCACAGCATTGTGGTTATCTGAGTCATGAAGATCTTTTTTGTATAGTTCTTCTGTGTATTGTTGCTATCTCTTCTTAATATCTTCTGCTTCTGTTAGGTCCATACCATTTCTGTCTTTTATAGAGCCCATCCTTGCATGAAATGGTCCCTTGGCAGCTCTAATTTTCTTGAAGAGATCTCTAGTCTTTCCCATTGTTTTCCTCTATTTCTTTACACTGATCACTGAGGAAGGCTTTCTTATCTTTCCTTGCTGTTCTTTGGAACTCTGCATTCAAATGGGTATATCTTTCCTTTTCTCCTTTGCCTTTAGCTTCTCTTTTCTCAGCTATTTGTAAGGCCTCACCAGACAACCATTTTGCTTCTTTGCATTTCTTTTTCTTGGGGATGGTCTTCATCACTATGTCCTGTACAATATCATGAGCCTCCATCTATAATTCTTCAAGCACTCTGTCTATCAGATCTAATCCCTTGAATCTATTAGTCACTTCTACTGTATAATCGTAAGGAATTTGATTTAGGTTATACCTGAATGGTCTAGTGGTTTTCCTGACTTGCTTCAATTTAAGTCTGAATTTGGCAATAAGAAGTTCATGATCTGAACTACAGTCAGGTCCTGGTCTTGTTGTTGCCGACTGTATAGAGCTTCTCCATCTTTGGCTGCAAAGAATGTAATCATTTTGATTTTGGAATTGATCATCTCATGATGTCCATGTGTAATGTCTTCTCTTGTGTTGTTGGAAGAGGGTGTTTGCTATGACCAGTGAGTTCTCTTGGCAAAACACTGTTAGCCTTTGCTCTTCTTCATTTTACACTCCTAAGCCAAATTTGCCTGTTTCTCCAGGTAGCTCTTGACTTCCTACTTGTGCATTCCAGTCCCCTATAATGAAGAGGACATCTTTTTTGGGTGTTAGTTCTAAAAGGTCTTGTAGGTTTCATAGAACCATTCAACTTCAGCTTCTTCAGCATTACTGGTTAGGCCATAGACTTGAATTACTGTGATATTGAATTGCCTTGGAAACAAACAGAGATCATTCTGTCATTTTTGGAGATTGCATCCAAGTACTTTATTGTGGACTCTTTTGTTGACTATCATGGTTCCTCCATTTCTTCTAAGGGATTCTTGCCCACAGTAGTAGACATAACGATCATCTGAGATAAACTCACCCATTCCAGTCCATTTTAGTTCACTGATTCCTAAAATGTTGATGTTCATTCTTGCCATCTCCTGTTTGACCACTTCCAATATGCCTTGATTCATGGACCTAACATTCCAGGTTCCTATGCAATATTGCTCTTTACAGTATCAGAGTTTACTTCTATCACCAGTCACATCCACAACTGGTGTTTTGCTTTGGCTCTGTCTCTTCATTCTTTCTGGAGTTATTTCTCCATTCTTCTCCAGTGGAATATTGGGCACCTACCGACCTGGAGAGTTCATCTGTCAGTGTCATACTTCTTTGCCTTTTCATACTGTTCATGGGGTTGCATATGTGTGTCTTCATAATTTCTTGTGTCTTTGCAAAGGCTTAAAAGGAGAAATTTTCCCACAGAGTATATATGTCAAAACATATTTTGTAAAATTCACTTTAGTGGTTGTTAGATAACTCTCTTCAGAGTTGTATAATCTGAGGCTTTATGTTCAAGCAAGGACAATTTTTATCATTGTATATTGATTGTACCTAGATTTTAAATTTTAAAATGATCCATTGATGAAATCCACATCATATTTCTAAGGAGGAACTTATTTTTAAGCAACCTTGGATACATATTTTAAGTACTAACATACTGAAATGAATTACGTCTTTATTTCTCTTTCTTCTGCATAATAGCAACATAAACAGCAAGTGACAGAGTTGCAACCAAAATGAGTCCTTTCTTCCGATCTAGAAAATACCAGAATTCTAGATGATAAACCATACAATAAAGAAGGGAAAGAGGGAACCCTTGACACCTTTGTCACCACTCTCCAGGTCAAGTCCTCCTATTTGAAATTCCACATCTTGGCAAAAGATGGGGCTCTTGTATCCACCACCGAAACTGAAAGTGATGGAGAATAATTTTTCAGATTGCTGTTGCATAATCTCTGTCATGTCTTATCTCTTGTGACCACATGGACTGCAGCCCATCAGGCTCCTGTGTCCATGGAATTCTCCAGGCAAGAATACTGGAGTGGGTTGCCAATTCTTCCTCCAGGAGATCTTCTCAACCCAGCGATCAAACTCATGTCTCCTTCATTGCAAGCAGTTTCTTTACTGCTGAGCCACCAGGGAAGCCCACTTTTTCAGATAACAAGGATTTATGTTCATTACAGCCAGCAATGGCCTTTTGCTAGCAAGAAAGTTCACCTTTGGAAGATGGGCCAAGAGGCATTTAGACACACTCTTTCAGTGAGATTGTCAATGTCTTAGAGATTCAATTTCCTTACCTATGAAATCTAGATAATAAAAGTGTGAATAATAGAGTTCCAGAAGAAGTGCTTAGCACAATGGCTGGCAAACAGCAGATAGATGGGCAATGAACATTAGCTGTCATCCCTAAAAGCCAATAGTGTTTGTCTTCTCTGCTACTGTGCCTGCTGACCCATAGTAGGTATTCAATATACAGTATATCAGTTAAATGAAAGGCTGGATGAGCCTTCAAATCAACCTACAGAGTTAGCTAAACATAGCTTTCAGTCTGAGACTTTTGAGCCTTTGAAATCAGAATCTTATGCCTGACTTGAACCCTGGCCTTCCTGACCAGTGACTCTATAATATGGGCCTGCCTGATTGTGATTTGATTGACTTTAATCATTCTGATCCTGCTAAGGTGGCTAAGATGGTGTTTCAGTTTCCAACCTGTTTCAATTTAAGTCTTGTATCTTACTATATTTTAACAACAATAGCAACAACAAAATCACAACTCATTTTAAACTTGGAAGAGAGCTAACCCTATCAAAATAATAATAAAAATGATTTTAAACAGAAATTTGACATAAATAATTGGCCTCATAACCCTTCATATTTTTTAATTTCATTTTAAGCCATGATGGTGTTAATTCCTCAAAGATGATTTCTCAACACATTCATTTAAAGAAAAAAAATATTCAAAATATAGGCATGATTTTAGACAATTTCACCAATTTCACCCTTCCTTATGGAGGTTTTTGGGAGTTAACACTCTTTCTGGGGGAATCTTACTCAATCCCCAAGCCTCAAAATCACTGAATTGTTGATAATTCGCTTTGTTTTTTAGTATTGCCAGTACTGGTATTAATAGCTCCTGGAAAACTCTCAAAAGAACTAACTTTCAGAAGTACAAGTCAGTAATCTTGGTAGAATCCTTGTATTTATATATATTGGACAATTAGGGGAGAAAGAAAATGTTAGTATTCCTTCTTCAATCTTAACTTCTTGTCAAACATGTTGAGATGCTTCATAATAATTCAGAATCCTTAGAAACACAAACTTGTGAAATTAATCATCGAGAAAAAATTTTTCAAAGAAACAATTTAATTTTTGGAAAAAACAAATTCTCCTGTCAGTGAGGTGAAGATCTGGGGGTATGTAGTAAAGAATTAGGGCTTGCCCAAAGAGAAGGCTTGGCCTCTGCCCTCAGCCATACAGTATCTGCTGTTTGCCAGAGGGTTGTGGGTCCTAGTGGGTTGTCTAGCAATATGATTTAGGGTGGGGTCTGGCCACACCCATACAATCTTAGGTTGGAGCTGGCCCTGTCACAGGTCCAATTGCATGACTTAGGGTAGGGATTTGGGGTCACAAAGTATCCATGGACCTGGAAACTGGGATTAAATAAGGGGACAATCAATCAATCATGTCTACATAACAAAACTCCCCCAGGGACTTCCCTGGTGGTCTAGTAAAGACTCCTTGCTTGTGCTTCCGATGCAGGGGGTGCAGGTTCCACCTCTAGTCAAGGAGCTAAGTAACTAAGATCCCATAGCCAAAAGGTAAGAGAGCACCCCACTGCCCCCCACACCCTGTCCCCTGCCAACAACAACAACAAAAAACAGCTCTGGACACTAACCTCAGGTGAGCCTTCCTGGCTGGCAGCCTGGCAGAACTCTGAAGATGTTGTCACACATCAGTGCTGGGAGAGTACCATGTCCTGACTCCATGGCTAGAAGACAACTAAAACTCTGCATGTGACTCCCCTCCTGGACTCTGCTCTACCATGTCTTCTTTTGACTAACCTTAATCTGTTCAGTTCAGTCACTTAGTCGTGTCCGACTCTTTGCGACCCCATGAATCGCAGCACGCCAGGCCACCCTGTCCATCATCAACTCCCGGAGTTCACTCACACTCATGTCCATCGAGTCAATGATGCCATCCAGCCATCTCATCCTCTGTCGTCCCCTTCTCCTCCTGCCCCCAATCCCTCCCAGCATCAGAGTCTTTTCCAATGAGTCAGCTCTTCACATGAGGTGGCCAAAGTACTGGAGCTTCAGCTTCAGCATCATTCCTTTCCCTTTAATAAACCATAATCATGAGCGTGGCAGCTTTCAGTGAGTTTTACGAGTCTTTCTAGCAAATTATTGAACCTGAGATAGTTTGGGGTCCCACTCAAACCCTTGCAAACTTGCAGTTGGTGTCAGAAGTGAGGGTGGTTTTATGTAAGGACTGTGCCTCTAAATTTTTTTTAACTTTTTTTTTTTTATATTGGGGTATAGCCAATTAACAATGTTGTGATACTTTCAGGTACACAGCAAGGGGACTCAGCCATACATATACATGTATTCATTCTCCCCCAAATTCCCCTCCCATCCAGGCTTCCACATAATATTGAGCAGGGTTTCATGTGCAATATAGCTGGACCTTGCTAGTTATTCTCCATTTTAAATATAGCAGTGTGTACACATCCATCCCCAACTCCCTAACTATCCCTCCCCTCCATCCTTCCTCCCTGTGCCTTGTACCTCTAACTTTGTAATTGACCTAAACTTCTCATATGGGATTTCCAGATTTGTCTGAGTAAAAAAGTCACAGCAAGTTAACTTAACTGTAATCATGGAAGTACCAGTTACACTGGCTGTGCCTGCCCTTAGAGTAAACACAACCTGTCTTTGAAGTGTAAAGACTAATAAGAACTCTAAAGCAAATTATTACGTAATAAACATCTTTCCTATACTTTTATAGGGTTTTCCCATAAGAAAAGACTTTAAAATAGAGGGTGGAAATATCTCTTTCAAGTATCAGCAAGCTACACAGATTAAGACCAGGGTAGCAACAACTTGAAAAAATGTTGAGTGACATATTATTTTGTTTATATGAATTTCAAAACTAGGAAGATAATCTATATTGATAGGAATCAGAACAGTGGCTACTTTGGGTGGCTGGGGTGGGATGAGCTGAACTGAATGTTGATTGGGAGGGTCATAGAGCATTTTGGAGAATTAGGAATGTTCTATAACTTGATTTGGGAAGTAGTTACATGAGGTGGTATATGGCACTGTACAATTAAGATCCGTACACTTTAGTACATTTCAATTTTTAAAAAAGCTATACCTCAATAGAAAAATGTTAAGTCCTTAGTTATATAATAAAAGAAACACTGAGGGTAAAAGGAAAATTGTATTTATTTAACAGATACTTGAGATCTCCGTGTCAGGCATTCTGTTATTACTTGTGGATACATCATAAAGCAAAAAACAGAAACTATACCTGTTTATAAATGACCCAGTTAGTCATTTTTAGACTTTATGCTACTATCAGCAACTGCTTGGACTTTAAATTCAACATGTCTTTTTTTCCTCAGGATTAACCCTACAAATAAAGCTTTTATGATTTTGCATATGAAAGAGTTTTATAAATAAATTACAGCTATTCTTACATGCCTAGTTCAATTTTCATTATTTCCACAAGGTTTTGTGCAGAACAAAAACATTCTGCAGCCAGGAATGGCCTACTTTTACTTTAAATTCCTTTTGTACTCATAAAGTAAGTATCATACAACTCTGCTGCTGCTGCTGCTAAGTCGCTTCAGTCGTGTCCAAATGTGTGCGACCCCATAGACGGCAGCCTACCAGGCTCTGCCCCTGGGATTCTCCAGGCAAGAACACTGGAGTGGGTTGCCATTTCCTTCTCTCATACAACTCAGGTCTTAATTATTTCTGAATAGCCTAAACTATTAAATTTGTCTTCTACCCAAACTGTAAATTCTTCTAAATTCCTTGAGACTAGAGATCATATCACATTTTTTTCTTTGGGACGTTTCACACTGCCAGTGAAGTATTGGTTTTGTGATATATGCTTATTTACTTGTGGGTTCAGCTCAGTTCAGTTCAGTCGCTCAGATGTGTCCAACTCTTTGCGACCCCATAGACTGCAGCACGCTGGGCCTCCCTGTCTATCACCAACTTCTGGAGTCTACTCAACTCATATCCATTGAGTCGGTGATGTCATCCAACCATCCCATCCTCTGTTGTCCCCTTCTCCTCCTGCCTTCAATCTTTCCCAGCATCAGGGTCTTTTCAAATGAGTCAGCTCTTCGCATCAGGTGGCCAAAGTATTGGAGTTTCAGCTTCAGCATCATTCCTTCCAAAGAAATCCCAGGGTTGATCTCCTTTGGAATGGACTGGCTGGATCTCCTTGCAGTCCAAGGGACTCTCTAGACTCCCTACATCACAGTTCAAAAGCATCAGTTCTTCGGTGCTCAGCTTTCTTTAGAGTCCAACAGTTACATCCATACATGTCTACTGGAAAAACTATAGCTCCGACCAGACAGACCTTCATTGGCAAAGTAACGTCTCTGCTTTTTAATATGTTGTCTAGGTTGGTCATAGCTTTTCTTCCAAGGAGCAAGCATCTTTTTATTTCATGGTTGCAGTCATCAACTGCAGTGATTTTGGAGCCCCCCAAAATAAAGTCTGACACTATTTCCACTGTTTCCCCATCTATTTGCCATAAAGTGATGGGACCAGATGCAATGATCTTCGTTTTCTGAACGCTGAGTTTTAATCCAACTTTTTCACTCTCCTCTCACTTTCATCAAGAGGCTCTTTAGTTCTTCTTCACTTTCTGCCATAAGGGTGGTGTCATCTGCATATCAGAGGTTATTGATACTTCTCCCGGCAATCTTGATTCCAGCTTGTGCTTCCTCCAGCCCAGAGTTTCTCATGATGTACTCTGCATAGAAATTAAATAAGCAGAGTGACAATATACAGCCTTGACATACTCCTTTTCCTATTTGGAACCAGTCTGTTGTCCCATGTCCATTCCTAACTGTTGCTTCCTGACCTGCATATAGGTTTCTCAAGAGGTAGGTCAGGTGGTCTGTTAGTCCCATCTCCTTCAGAATTTTCCAGAGTTTGTTGTGATCCACACAATCAAAGGCTTTGGCATAGTCAATAAAGCAGAAGTAGAATGAACTTGTACTTCAAGAAGCAGAAGTACTTGTGGGTAGATGAATGAAAACGTCACTTTGACCATATTGAACATGCTTAAGAATAGTTTGATTTAGGTTATACCTGAATGCTCTAGTGGTTTTCCCTACTTTCTTCAATTTTACTCTGAATTTGGCAATAAGGAGTTCATGATCTGAGCCACAGTCAGCTCCTGGTCTTGTTTTTGCTAATTCTATAGAGCTTCTCCATCTTTGGCTGCAAAGAATACAATCAATCTGATTTCGGTGTTGACTATCTGGTGATGTCCATGTGTAGAGTCTTCTCCTGTGTTGTTGGAACAGGGTGTTTGCTATGACCAGTGTGTTCTCTTGGCAAAACTCTATTAGTCTTTGCCCTGCTCCATTCCGTATTCCAAGGCCAAATTTGCCTGTTACTCCAGGTGTTTCTTGATTTTCTGCTTTTGCATTCCAGTCCCCTATAATGAAAAGGACATCTTTTTTGGGTATTAGTTCTAAAAGGTCTTGTAGGTCTTCATAGAACTGTTCAACTTCAGGTTCTTCAGCATTACATGTTGGGGCATAGGCTTGGATTACTGTGATATTGAATGGTTTGCCTTGGAAACAAACAGAGATCATTCTGTTGTTTCTGAGATTGCATCCAAGTACTGCATTTCAGACTCTTTTGTTGACCATGACAGCTACTCCATTTCTTCTAAGGGATTCCTGCCCACAGTAGTAGATATAATGGTCATTTGAGTTAAATTCACCTATTCCAGTCCATTTTAGTTCACTGATTCCTAGAATGTCCACATTCACTCTTGCCATCTCCTGTTTGACCACTTCCAATTTGACTTGATTCATGGACCTGACATTCCAGGTTCCTATGCAATATTGCTCTTTACAGCATTGGACCTTGCTTCTATCACCAGTCACATCCACAACTGGGTATTGTTTTTGCTTTGGCTCCTTCCCTTCATTCTTTCTGGAGTTATTTCTCCACTGATCTCCTTTAGCATATTGGGCACCTAGTGACCTGGGGAGTTCCTCTTTTGGTATCCTATCATTTTGCCTTTTCATACTACTCATGGGGTTCTCAAGGCAAGAATACTGAAGTGGTTTGCCATTCCCTTCTCTAGTGGACCACATTCTGTCAGACCTCTCCACCATGACCCGACCATCTTGGGTGGCCCCACAGGGCATGGCTTAGATTCATTGAGTTAGACAAGGCTGTGGTTATACAGAGGAAGTGAGAAATAGATTTAAGGGACTAGATCTGATAGACAGAGTGCCTGATGAACTATGGACAGAGGTTCGTGACATTGTACAGGAGACAGAGATCAAGACCATCCCAAAGAAAAAAGAAATGCAAAAAAAGAGTTAGACAAGGCTGTGATTATACAGAGGAAGTGAGAAATAGATTTAAGGGACTAGATCTGATAGACAGAGTACCTGATGAACTATGGACAGAGGTTTGTGACATTGAACAGGAGACAGAGATCAAGACCATCCCCACGGAAAAGAAAGGCAAAAAATAGCTGACTGAGGAGGCCTTACAAATAGCTGCAAAAAGAAGAGAAGTGAAAAACAAAGGAGAAGAGGAAAGATATTCCCTTTTGAATGCAGAGTTCCAAAGAATAGCAAGGAGAGATAAGAAAGCCTTCCTCAGTGATCAATGCAAAGAAATAAAGGAAAACAACAGAATGGGAAAGACTAGAGATCTCTTCAAGAAAATTAGAGATACCAAGGGAACACTTCATGCAAAGATGGGCTCGATAAAGGACAGAAATGGTATGGACATAACAGAAGCAGAAGATATTAAGAGGTGGCAAGAATACACAGAAGAACTGTACAAAAAAGATCTTTACAACCAAGATAATCACGATGGTGTGATCACTCACTTAGAGCCAGACATCCTGGAATGTGATGTTTTTCCAGTAGTCATGTATGGATGTGAGAGTTGGACTGTGAAGAAAGCTGAGCACTGAAGAATTGATGCTTTTGAACTGTGGTGTTGGAGAAGACTCTTGTGAGTCCCTTGGACTGCAAGGAGATCCAACTATCCATTCTAAAGGAGATCAGTCCTGCGTGTTCATTGGAAGGACTGCTGCTGAGGCTGAAACCCCAAAACTTTGGCCACCTCATGCGAAGAGTTGACTCATTGGAAAAGACACTGAGGCTGGGAGGGGTTGGGGGCAGGAGGAGAAGGAGAAGACAGATGATGGGATGGCTGGATGGCATCACCAACTTGATGCACATGAGTTTGGGTAACTCTGGAAGTTGGTGATGGACAGGGACGCCAGGGTGCTGCGATTCATGGGGTCGCAAAGAGTCGGACACGACTGAGCGACTGAACTGAACTGAACCGAAGAGTAGTTTGAACTTCAGGAAAAACTGATCCTTAAGTAATTACTAGTCAGGATGTCATTTTCCTTTTTTTTTTTTTTTCCACTAGCTCACTTTTTACGTGCTAGAAAGAGATAAAAGTTATTCCTGACATTCTATTCTGTTCTCTGTGGCTCAGTTCTGATAAGGGAAGAGAGGTTATTCTTATCTGTTTTATACCAGTATATTTGCTTTAATTGAGAAGGCAAAGCAGTCTGAGTGAAACATTTGTCTCCAAATATTTCTTACCTCCTGATTATTCAATTTAGGACCGAGTCATCTGAAATAAAAACTACATATTACAGCTTCCCTTGCAACTAAGTAGGTCATGTGACTGTGAGTGACAAGTGTACTTTCAGTTCCCAAAGGAATGTCGTTGGGTTCCTTCTCTTCCTTTGGACTGCTATTTGGAATATGAGTAGGAGTCATCTTGTAGTATTAAGTGAGGACAACACCATAGAAAGGGCAGAGTGATGAGAAGGTGCCTGCATCCCTAGATGAAAACTGAGAAAGAAAGCTTAACAGTTTAGGATCACTCATGCATTCTGTATATGAGGTGTCTATTGTTTATTGTTGTTTAGTCCCTAAGTCATGTCCAGCTCTTTATGACCCTATGAACTGTAGCCCACCAGGCTCCTCTGTCCATGGCATTTCCCAGGCAAGAATACTGGAGTTGGTTGCCATTTCCTTCTCCAGAGGATCTTCCTGATCCAGGGATCAAACCCATGTTTCCTACATTGACAGCTGAATTCTCTACCACTGAACCACTTGGGTCTCACCATGCTGTGCTGTGTTTAGTTGCTTAATTGTGTTCAGCTCTTTGTGACCCCATGCACTGTAGCCCACTAGGCTCCTCTGTTCATGGGGATTCTCCAGGCAAGAATACTGGAGTGAGTTGTCATGCCCTCCTCCAGGGGATCTTCCCAATCCAGGGATCAAACCCAGGTCTCCTGCATTGCAGGTGGATTTTTTTACCTTCTGAGACACAGGGAAGCTCATTATATATAACTTAACCAATTTCCTACCTTATCAATGGGAGTAATCATAGAATGGTAACAGTTGGCACAGAATAAATCTTCCCTTCCCACACAGTGCTTTAAGGAATAAATATGCTTCAGCCCCAAATTTTGGCTGGATCATTGGCTTGCATGAAAAAAACAGACCTAGCTTCTGCTATCAAAACACTAAAAATGATTAGTTTGGGAGCTAAACACCCCTAATCATTTTTCCCTAAAACATATACTCACACTTATCATGGGGTGTCTCTTGGCATTTGGGCAACCAATTGGATATCAATAAAGTAGCCAATAAGAACTGTGTGAATAGTAGTTCTCATTACATATTTTTATAGTGACTTTGAATAGTGTTTCTTTTTAATATCTAACCTTGACTACATCCTTGAAATGGTGTTCACCTGGTATTTAGTAATATTTTAATTTAATGTATGTTATTATAAAGCAATTAAATTTATTCATCCACCAAAGAATTCATAATTTTAAGGTTGCCAAAAGATGAATGACTTTCACTTTGTATATTCAAGTTTGAAATTTCTATAGCTGACTTCCCTGGTGGCTCAGACGGTAAAGCGTCTGTCTACAATGTGGGAGACCCAGGTTCGATCCCTGGGTTGGGAAGATCACCTGGAGAAGGAAATGGCAATCCACTCCAGGACTATTGCCTGGAAAATCCCATGGACAGAGGAGCCTGGTAGGCTACAGTCCTTGGGGTCGCAAAGAGTCGGACACGACTGAGCGACTTCACTTCACTTCACTTCATACATATCTCGGTGTGCCTGTGTGCTAAGTTGCTTCAGTTATGTCTGACTCTTTGTGACCCTATGGACTGTAGCCTGCCAGGCTCCTCTGTCCACGGCATTCTCCAGGCAACAGTTCTGGAGTGAGTTGCCATGCCCTCCTCCAGGGCATCTTCCCAACCCAGGGATTGAAATTGTGTCTCGTTTGTCTCCTGAATTGGCAGGCAGGTTCTTTACCACTAGGGCCACCTGGGAAGTCCACATATTTCAATACCTTAAATGTATTCTTATATATTTCAGGATCTTCTAGTTCTGTTTTGTCTCACAGAAAAATGTCCTTCTACCAAAATTAAGTATAACCTCCCCCATGGTCTTCAGGGCATCTTTGTCTGCCTTCGCCTAATTATTTCCTTCTTTGCTTATCTCTTTCTTGGAGGTTCTTTCCCTCCATCAATCCTTGCCTCTACTCTCTTCTATCTTAAAAACACACAGACAAAAGTCTTTCTCAGACCCTAATATTTCTTCATGTATTGTGTTGATTTTTTAGGACAAAAATGATTATCATCAAAGTTTTCATTTTCTCACTTCTCATTTACTCACTTACATTTGCTATATGATTCCATCTTTTTACTAAAAATGCTTCATCAGTCACCTAAATCTCCACAGACATTTACTCAGTGTCTACTCTCCTTGACATTGGAGCAGGAATTAACCTTGTTGAAGACTTTTAAAAAATAACAATTTGATATGTCTTTGCTTATCACTTATCTCTTTGACCACTCTTCTTTGCTAGCTCTTTTCTCCCTCTCAATACCGGTATAATGGATACATTCTGAAATGACCCTTTTCCTGATAATAATTTTTCTGAATTCCCTTTAAGGAACTACCCCTGTCTACATTTTATCATGGCACCATTTCATTTACTACACCTTCATTTATTTTCAAATCCCTTATCTTACCAATGTAGGAGATGTAAGAGATATGGGTTCAGTCCCTGGGTTAGGAAGATCCCCTGGAGGAGGGCATGGCAACCCACTCTGGTATACTTGCCTGGAGAATGGAATGGACAGAGGAGCTGGTGGGCTACAGTCCATTGGGTCGCAAAGAGTCGGACATGACTGAAGTGACTTGGTACACATACATCATCTGTTCTATTGAATGCCCTGTCCAGCACTCCTCCCCCGCCCCAGTATTTTCTTCACTCAGACCTTGCTCCTTGAATCCTTCTTCTTGATCCCATCTACATTGTTTTCTCTCTAGGCTTGATGCACAGCCCTCTTCCTTGATTTTTTCTTTGCCTTTGTCTAGGATTGATACACTTTTTCCAGAATTCCATGGTTTCCTCTTGGTTTTTGCTTTTATTTTGCTGGAATATATGGGAGATAACTTTCTAAAAGATCACACGGGGGGGAGGTATTCTCTAGTTCTGCATCCTTGCTGATTTGAAAATTACTTTTGCTCTTATAGTTCATTAATAATTTGAATGTGTACAGAGCTCTAGACTGAAAAATATCTACCATTTAAATTTTGTCTTTTAGATCCAATGCTGCGGAAGAGATCTCATCTTTATTCCTTTGTTAGTAAAATGTCTTTTATGTTTAGAAATTTTGCAGGTTTATTATTAGTATTCCTAGTTTTTATTTTTTTCCCCTCTTTTTTATTTTTTTAAAGATCCTGGTTTCTCATTTATTTTTGACCATGTCAGGTCGTAGTTGCAGTGCACAGGCTTAGTTGCTATATGGCATGTGGGATCTTAGGTGCCAGAGCAGGGATCAAACCCACATCCCCTGCATCGGAAGGCAGATTCTTAAGCACTGGACTACCAGGGAAGTCTCTCCTAGTTTTTGTTCTTGATTTTTTTCCTCACTTAAAAAAAAATCTCTTTGTCTTCTACTGATTCAGTGTTAGTTGGATTGGCTCTCTACAACTCTTTAATTTTTCTCATATTTTCCGTTTATGTCTGTATATCTTATATTCTAGATTTCCTTGATTTTTATCTCCAATACTTTCAATGAATTTTCTTATTTAAGTAGTTATGCTTTTAGTATCTCAGAACTCTATTTCATTCTTTGGTTGCTCTTTTTTTTTCAGAGTATTTGTATCTCACAATTCCAATATATTCTGAAACCGGGGTACATAAAGTGGAGTGCTTTAAAAAAATGTTCTTTTTTTTATTTCCTGAATTTTAACTGCTTCCTTAGGTGTTAGTTACTGTATCTGTTTTTCTTTGTCTTTCTCTTTCACAATGTTGATTTTCCTGATTTGCCTGTTGATTCTTCATTGTATGTTCCGATATACAAAGAGCTGGTGATCAATGTGGTTTTCCTTTGATTTTAGTAAGTAGGATTTCTTCTAGTTCTCTCTCTTGTGTGGAAATTCTGAATAATTAGCAAGGTTGAATAGGAAAGGGCCAGGAATGCCAGATATCAGGCTTCACTTTCTGATGGCGAGGCAAGTAACTGGTTTTCTGGACAGTGGCCCTGAATGCCAGAACGACAGTGGTTTTGCTCTGAGTTGTTAACATGAAATTTCTCACATCTTCTCTATGATTTGTACAATTAATTTGAAGGAGACTTTGGGGTCTTTTGGTTTGTTCTTTTTGTCTTCTGGTAGATGTGTCTTTGCCTGCTCTCTGTGTGCATGGATGAGAGAAGGAAATGTGTGTGGTGTTGATTCAGTTGTACCATATTTAGAAGGTTATCTGCATTTTCAGCCCTTATTCTCACTTCTGCCCTTTGCCATGCCTCCAACCAACTCTTCTGTAGCTTCTTCACCATATTTTGTTAGGCAATGGCTTTGGGTGTTGTTACTACTCAAAGCACTACTATTAGCTCTGTGATCCAGGAAGGTGTTGAAATTTCATTTATTTTTCTCCCTTTTGCTACCTACTGTCCTCTGCTAACTTAAGCACATACTGCTACTGCTAAGTCACTTCAGTCGTGTCCGACTCTGTGCGACCCCATAGACAGCAGCTCACCAGGCTCCAGGCAAGAATACTGGAGTGGGTTGCCATTTCCTTCTCCAATGCATGAAAGTGAAAAGTGAAAGTGAAGTCGCTCAGTCGTGTCTGACTCTTAGCGACCCCATGGACTGCAGCCTACCAGCCTCCTTCGACCATGGGATTTTCCAGGCAAGAGTACTGGAGTGGGATGCCATTGCCTTCTCTGTAAGCACATACATACAAACACATACATACATATCTTTAGTTTTTGGTTTTTCTACTTCTACATTTTTATTTCAGTAATGTCTAGGATAGACTAGCTAGCAGATTATATGCCAAGTCAATCATCTTGAACAGAAACCCAAGAATAACTCTATATTTTATAAGCACCTATTTTGGTGGCTCAGAGGTTAAAATGTCTGCCTCTAATTCGGTAGACCTGGGTTCGATCCCTGGGTTGGGAAGATTCCCCTGGAGAAGGAAATGGCAACCCACTCCAGTATTCTTGCCTGGAGAATCCCATGGACAGAGGAGCCTGGCGGGCTACAGTCCATGGGGTCGCAAAGAGTCGGACACGACTGAGCGACTTAACTAACTAATTTTGCCATTTGGGTAAAACATATTGCAGAATCCTCCCTAGCTTGGTCACAGGACCACCTCTACAACATTCTGTTTTTCAAAAAAGTATTTATTTATTTATTTATTTCTGGCTGTGTTTGGTCTTTGATGCTGTGGGGGCTTTTCTCTAGTTGCAGAAAGTGGGGGCTACTGTCTAGTTGCAGTGCTTGGGCTTCTCATTGCAGTGGCTTTTCTCGTTGAGGAGCAGGGGCTCTAGGGCATGCAGGCTTCAGTAGTTGCGGCACTTGAGCTCAGTAGTTGCAGTTTCCAGGCTCTAGGGCACAGGCTAAATAGTTGTGGCTCACGGGCTTAGTTGCTCTGAGCCATGTGGGATCTTCCCAAATTAGGGATTGAACCCGTGTCTCCTGCATTGGCAGGTGGACTGTTAACCACTAAACCACCAGGGAAGCCCTCTACAACATTATGATTCAAAGGGAAATAGAATTACTACCAAGGTATCAGGAGGAGTTCACATTTCTTTAGTTTTGGAATGCTAACAAATTCATTTTATTAAGTAAGAAAGAGGACAAAAATGGTGTCTATGTAGGCAACCAATAGTCTGCCATGGTAGTGATCCATTTTTTCTTCCCAACAAAGCTCATTAAAAAGTTTAGAGAGGCTTATTTTAGAATTGAGTCTTTTATTAATCAGTATTGCCCAGCAGTTAGGTGTCAGCTCCAGGTAGGGAGCTGCACTGGGGTCCAACACAGATGGAATTTTAAGATCCATTGTTACAAACTGGAGTAAGGAAGACAGCTGGACACTGGACTGAGAATAGGTAAAACCAAAAAAGGCGTATAAGGTAAGGCTGTGGGACACCGGTGAGCTGAACAGACTTACTGGTCTTACATATTGAGATACTAAGAGATTGACGGGCTGAAAATAAGTCTGCAGCTTATTAACCCATCCCAACAACCCAGGAGGTGACAAGGCTGAGAATGAAAGGCTAATATGCTAATATGATGGAACATAGACACGAGAGGGCCAAAAACATGGATGACTTTGTTGAGCTACTAAAAATATGTTGGAAACATCCCACCCCCGGATTTTACTTTTGAGACACTTTTGGAATAATTAAGGTAACTTTGGTCAAATGACATAATTACATACATCACATATATAATTTTACATACATGGGTTCATTGTATTGTTGCTGTTTAGTCACTAAGTTGTGTCTGACTCTTTTGCAACCCCATGGACTGGGGCCTGTCAAGCTCCTCTGTCCACGGGATTCTCCAGGAAAGAACGCAGGACTGGGTTGCCATTTACTTCTCCAGGGGATTTTCCGTGATCCAGGGATCAAACTCATGTCTCCTGCATTGGCAGGTGGATTATCTACTGCTGAGCTACCAAGAAAGCCCCCCTATGGGTTCATATTGTATATATATTGAAATCTATTTACTCAGGTGTACATAGTAATATGTTTCCATATCAAACAACACAGATTTCACTTTATTTACAGATGTGCCATAATTTATTTAAATCAACCCTCTACTGAACATTTTTTGGTATAATACATTTTTAAGTACAATGAGTTTTAATTGGTTGCCCAATCACCCATTAATTTCAACCCACTATACTCAATATTGTCAATATATAATGAATGGGCTTCTCTAGTGGCTCAGAGGTTAAAGCGCCTGCCTCCAATGTGGGAGACCCGGGTTTGATCCCTGGGTCGGGAAGATCCCCTGGAGAAGGCAATGGCACCCCACTCCAGTACTCTTGCCTGGAAAATCCCATGGACAGAGGAGCCTGGTGGGCTACAGTCCATGGGGTCACTAAGAGTCGAACACGACTGAGCGACTTCACTTTCACTTTCACATACTCAATATTGCCAAGATAATCTTACAATCCCATTTTGAAACTGCCAAATCCTGATTGCCAAGAGAACTAAATCCCTTAAATTCAAAATTGAGTCTCTCTTTATAGACAGTTTTCTAGCTAGTTCTGACTTTTTTCGTCACTATCTTCTAATAAGATGATAGTCTATCATGGACAAACATTTTACTCACCAAAGAATGTGTCTGCACTCTTGTTTCCTTACCTTTGCTCAAGGTATATTTTATAGACAGTGTTCCTTCTCTTCATCAGGAATCTTTGTCATCAGACTGTCTTTCCATTAATGTTTCAGAAAATTTCCCCAGGGACTATAAGAATACAAAGACAGTTCTTAAATTTCAGTGAAGTATATTTCCTTCTAGATCAGGACTATCTAATAGAATAAGGTGCAAGTAAAAGATGCAAGTGACTCATGTAATTTAAAATTTTTCTAGTAAGCAGATTAAAAAGTAAAACTAAACAAGTGAAATTTAACTCAATTATCTACCAAATATTATTTCAACACTTCCTTAATGAAAGAATTAAGCTATTTTATGTTTCTTCTTTGTACTAAGTCTTTAAAATCTGGTGTGTATTTCACACTTACTGCATTTCTGAAATTGGACTAGCTACAAGTATGAAAGTGAAAGTCGCTCAGTCCTGTCCCGCTTTTTGCTACCCTATGGACTATACAATCCATGGAATTCTCCAGACCAGAATGCTGGAGTGGGAAGCTGTTCTCTTCTCCAGGGGATCTTCCCAACCCAGGGATCAAACCCAGGTCTCCCGCATTGCAAGTGGAGTCTTTACCAACTGAGCTATCAGGAAAACCCAAGAATACTAGAGTGGGTAGCCTATCCCTTCTTCAGGGGATCTTCCTGCCCCAGGATTCGAACTGGGGTCTCTTGCATTACAGGCAGATTCTTTTACACCTGAGCTACCGGGAAAGCACATTACAAGTATAAGAATTTATATTTGGCTAGTGGCTACCCTACTGGACAAGGAAATTCTAAACACAGTCTATTTTCAATTTCCTTCTTATTCCTTAAGTCTCTGAAACTGTGATGAGAACAATCTGTCATGTGAACTCCTAAAACTTATTGCTACCACCTCTCTTTATCATCTGGCCTTCCTTGCATTTTTTTTTTTTTTTTTCTTTTGATGCATTTGTCTCACAGCTAACTTGTAAATTCTAAGGCTGGAACCATGAACTGACTGACTTTCCAGGTTGTAAACACCTTTAACAAAACCATCAACTAATTCTTCTCTTGATGCCTGGCTCTCCTGCACCTAGGTCCTGTTAAGTAAACCTTCACAGTTTACTTAAAAGTCAAATGCAGTGGTCAAGGCAACCAGGTAACCTAAAGCAGACCCCTTCTCTGGTGAGTGCTAGAAGGGGATCTTCTCAGGATCTGAAATCTGTTTCTCTCAACTCTGCATCTCTTGAGACCACATGGAACAAATCTATGTCACATGACGAGTTTTTACATATTTGGAGACAGTCCCAGTAGCTTTTGTTCTACTATGAGAATCTTCCCAAGTTCAGACAGTACTTAATTTGTCATGCTTTTGAGAACTCGTCATCATTTTGCTCTTCTTTGAAATAGTTCCAGCATCTTTGATGTCTTCTTGAAGTATTTGATCTAGAACTGAAGGACAGAACCCCAGAAGTAATAGTTGGGCCAGTAAAATGTATAATTGGATCACTACTGGCAGCCTCTATAAAACACGGTAAAGGAGATCAGTCCTGGGTGTTCTTTGGAAGGAATGATGCTAAAGCTGAAACTCCAGTACTTTGGCCACCTCATGCGAAGAGTTGACTCATTGGAAAAGACTCTGATGCTGGGAGGGATTGGGGGCAGGAGGAGAAGGGGACAACAGAGGATGAGATGGTTGGATGGCATCACTGACTGGATGGACGTGAGTTTGAGTGAACTCTGGGAATTGGTGATGGACAGGAAGGCCTGGTGTGCTGCAATTCATAGGGTCGCAAAGAGTCAGACATGACTGAGCGACTGAACTGAACTGAACTGAACTGATGAGGCATCAAGACACATTCCTTACAAGAGTATGTATGGAAGAGAAAGAAGGAGCCACAACACAATATTAACTCATACCGCCTTTGCATGCTTGGCTTTTAGTCTAGAATTGTACACGCATGCGAAGAGCTGACTCATTTAAAAAGACCCTGATGCTGGAAAAGACTGAGGGCAGGAGGAGAAGGGGACGACAGAGGATGAGATGGTTGGATGGCGTCACCGACTCAATGGATATGAGTTTGGGTAAACTCCGAGAGTTGGTGATGGACAGGAAAGCCTGGTGTGCTGCGGTTCATGGGGACACAAAGAGTCGGACACGGCTAAGCTACTGAACTGTACACACATACTTGAGGTTAGTTTTTCTTAACCTCTTCCTGATTTGCAACCGAGCCAGATAATCTCCAGGCATTTTGTTCTTGGTGGGGTTCGTCAGACAAAAGGACCAACTAGAAGACATACCTTTGAGAAAACTAAACTGAGAATCAGAAAGCTTAAGGAAGGAGGAACTTGAGAGCAAGGAATTATGCATAAAGTGACCAGTGGCCAGGGTTTCTGGCTGGTGATGACAATGGCAATTAACTTGCTTCCTCGCTCACACTCAGGGCTCCTCTCTCATTTATTTGTAATAAGCATTACTTCCTCCAGGTCTTCGTCGGACACGGCTGTGCGACTGAACTGAGCCTCCAGGTCTTCGCCTTAGAAATGGGCGAGGAGAAGATAAGGCCGATTCAACTATAATAACTGCAGAGAAAGACGCTCCGGTAATTTGGAGGTGGCAAGAGCGGCATGGTGACGGCAACCTGCCGCTGCTGCTAAGTCGCTTCAGTCGTGTCCGACTCTGTGCGACCCCATAGATGGCAGCCCACGAAGCTTCCCCGTCCCTGGGATTCTCCAGGCAAGAACACTGGAGTGGGTTGCCATTTCCTTCTCCAATGCATGAAAGTGAAAAGTGAAAGTGAAGTCGCTCAGCCGCGTCCAACTCTTTACAACCCCATGGACTGCAGCCTAACAGGCTCCTCTGTTCATGGGATTTTCCAGGCAAGAGTAGTGGAGTGGGTTGCCATTGACCTGCTGCTGCTACTACTGCTGCTAAGTCGCTTCAGTCGTGTCCGACTCTGTGCGACCCCATAGACGGCAGCCCAGCAGGCTCCCCCGTCCCTGGGATTCTCCAGGCAAGAACACTGGAGTGGGTTGCCATTTCCTTCTCCAATGCATGAAAGTGAAAAGTGAAAGGGAAGTTGCTCAGTCACGTCTGACCCTCAGCGATCCCATAAACTGCACCCTTCCAGGCTCCTCCGTTCATGGGATTTTCCAGGCTACACACCCGGAATCCCAGGATCGCGCGCACGCGCGCCCGCCCAAGAGCCCGCCCTCGCAGCTGGCCGGGTCCCGGTCCGAGCTCCGCGGGCAGGAGGCGGGGCGGCGGCGCGCGCTCGCGGGCGGGGTGGAACCGAAGGAGCCGACGTGCGACGTTGGCGCCGCTGCGGGCGGGTGACGTGTAGGCCCGCGCCTGCTCCGCCCCCTCCCTGCTTGCCGGGTCTGTGAGTCTGTCCCGCGGTCGAGCAGTCTTCGTGGACCCTGCCCCAGGACGGGGCCCGCTGGGCCCGCGTGGAGTGCGGACGAGGACGCGGCGGGGAAGTTGTCCTCTGGCCTTCTCTGCTCTGCCCTTCTCTGCTCTGCCCTCCGTCCCCCACCCGGCGTGGGAAGTAAAGATCAAGCCGAAAGGGAGGGAAGCAGGAGCTGGCGGAGTGATGGGAAGCGCTTGAAGCGGGGCCGAAGGTGAGGAGGGGGACGTGGGAGGAGAAGGGCAGCTGCGGCCCGGGGAAGCCGGCGGGAGGCGGGGCCAGGACGCCCCAGGTGCGATTGTCTTTCGGTCCCGGAGGCGAGCCCGGACCTGTCATTCCTCTCTGGGCCTGAGACTTTTCCGTGGTCTACGGTAGTCTCGTCCTGCTCCTGAAATTTGTAGGGTGGGGGTGGGGATCAGAACAGGAACACAGCCACATGTTGCCAAGGCGTTAGGCCACAAGGTGATGACCAGATGCGTGCTTTTTTCCCCTGTGCGTGAGTAGTTTGTTTTCATTAGTTTTCTTTTTTTCTTTACAAAAATGTAATAACTTTTTCATTTTCTTCACGTGGACTTTGGAGAGAAACCAACTTCCCAGTATTTTTTACTTTCACACTGAACAGTAAATAAACTGGATAGGGAGTGGACCATGGTGAATTGTGGGTGAATTTAGCAATCGAGGAATCTAGAATGTTATTTTGAAGAAAGTGTGTCGTATGTGCGAGCATGCTGCGATGTCGTGGGTACGTGGGCAGTTTTTTTATTTTAAATAGGCTTCTTATCACACACTAACTTGTTCACTGATTGCAGTGTGCTCATGTATTTTGCTCTTTGGTTTAAAAGAAACGTCATTTTAGCGGTAGCTAAAAGTTTAATACGAATGGCATCACATGTGCATTTCAAACTAGTAATCATATTTGCTTTCTTTCCCTAAGTAAAATTAGACTTTGAGTAGCTGTTGTCTCCATCACCACATTTTATGTTTCATAGACCGAAATCATCTTTCCGACTTTTCAAAATGTTCTTAAAAGTTGAGGATTCAGCTTTTGATTCCAGTCTGGATTGTGCTCCTGTTCATATATCTTTTATTTTTAATGGTTATAATAATATTCTTGCATAAGAAAAATGCTCCTTAGAGATACCAGTTAAGTGTAAGCTAAACAGTGTTTATTAGAGTGATTTGGGGCTTCCCTGGTGGCTCAGACGGTAAAACATCTGCCTGCATTGCTAGAGACCTGGGTTCAATCCCTGGGTCGGGAAGATCCCCTGGAGAAGGAAATGGCAACCCACTCCAGTACTCTTGCCTGGAAAATTCCATGGATGGAGGAGCCTGGTGGGCTACAGTTCATGGGGTGGCAAAGAGTCGGACACAGCTAAGCAGCTTCACTTTTTTCTTTCTTTAATTTTTCATGGCTTATCATTGTGATCCCTGCTGTATAGTTTTAGTTTTCTTTCATTCATCATTCACTTATTTATGTCTTTGTATGTGCCAGGCACTATGCTAGGCCTAGGCAGTCAAGAGAGACAGGATGTCTGCACTTAGGAAACTTTCTATAGTCCTTCCTCCTTCTAATAGAGAATCTTGATTAGGGTTCCTCTCATGCCACGGATATCTAGTTGAGAAAAGCAAGGCTTTTTGCAAGAAAAAGTTACTGTCAGTGTTTATATATAAAGTGGCATTGAAAAGAGGAGGAGATCATTTTGCTTGAACAGCATGACTTGTTTTGTTTTTGATCAAAAAGATAATATGCATGCTTGTATTTTGCTGGTTAAGAGGAGTAAGTTTTCTTTTGGACAAGTTGGCTTAATTATATAAAAGTCAGTTTTTACCTGAAAAATAATACTTAAACATTAAAAATGTTTTTAAAGTAATTTTTCCAGTTTTTACGTTGGTCTGTTGGTCTATGTGTTAATAACTTGTAATTCATTAGAGTAATTCATAGTAGTTCTATGCACAGAGCATTTTCATCAGAAATATGTATAATACTTGTTGACTGAAGGGAATTTATTATCCAATAATACCTTCCATGGGGAAGTAGTGAACATAAGCCCTTTTAGTACAGAATAGTTTCGATGTGTTGTTATTGTTCAGTCACTAAGTTGTTTACCATTCTTTTGTGACCCCGTGGACTGCAGCATGTCAGACTTCCCTGTCTTGATGTAATGTGGCACAGTTTTCAACTTTGAACAGATGTCTACCTGAAACTGAAATTTTAGCAAACACATTTTTGGAAAGAAAAAGTGCTTAATTACCAAGGAGGAGAGAATAAAATATTTGTGTTTGCTCAGTTGTGTTCTACTCTTTGTGAACCCCATGCAGTGTTGTCTGCCAGGCTCCTGTGTCCATGGAATTTTCTAGGCAAGAATACTGGAGTGGTTTGCCATTTCCTTCTCCAGGGGATCTTCCCTACCCAGGGATTGAGCCTGTGTCTTCTGTATTGGCAGGCGGATTCTCTACCATTGAGCTACCTAGGAGTATGTGTTTAATAATTATCCAAAGGCAGACTTTATGTGTCTATCTCCTACATTATACTCTAAAGTTACTTAAAATAGTTACTTATTTCTTTTGCCTGGTATATCTGGCACATGATTGACAGACCCATGTAAATGTTCATTCATTCCATATGTACCATCTCATTTGAGTATTTTGTGGTTAGATGAGCAAGTGAATATTTTTGAGTGAGTTTGTCTACTGTTTGTTCATTTTCCTGCTGTGTTGGCTTATAATAATGTCTTATAGACATATTTATATTTCTGAAACTCTCTGTGTTTCAGAGTTAGTGCAGTTAAACTTGTTTGAGTATTCTGGTTTAATCAGATTATTCGAACTGAAAGGGGCATAAAAAAAATCATTTTGTAACCCTCTCTGTTTTATTGATCAGAAAATTGATACCTGAGAAGTTAGCTTGTTTTCTGCCATCCAACAAGTTGGCCTCTGAACTAATTTACCTCTATCTTTATTCTGTTTCTTCCCACTGCATTCTACCTCTAAGAAATAGTTATTTGAGTAGAATAACCCTTGGGGACCTTTGTAAATTAGATTCCCATTTTGTCTTCCTGCTGTTGGAGTCTGGGGTTAGTTTTTCTCCACTTCTGTGATTTCCTCTTCAAGGAGAATTCATAGGAATTGCATTTGTTATCAAAGGTTTGAACTGACATGGAAAATAAGTGTGGGAATTTGGAAAGATACATAATTTTAAAATGTAATATGTAAGAAATTTTCAGGTAATAAGATTCTTGGGATATGTTTTAATAAGATAATTAGGAAGAAATATTTATATTTGAAGAAGAAAAAGTTCACAGCTACTTATTTAATGACTAAACCAGAGGTTGTCAAACTACTAAATCATAGTTTTGGGAAGTGGTGTCTGGAAATGTCTGTTTTCAAGTGAATTCCCAATGATTACAGTGCAACCAATTCATATTGTTGAAGGACTTCATGTTAAAGCATATGAATTCAAGAGCCTCTTAATTATAGATAATATCTATTAAACCAGAACTTCAAAAGAAGGAAGGTAATTTATCTTAGGATTGTGGAGTAGTTAGAGAGGCAGAAAATGTTTTCCAGCATTTTCAAAGACTTGCTAGGTTAATTTCAAATGAAGTGAGTGACTAGCAAGTTCCTCAGTTGTGTGTAGCTAAGAAACATGGCGTATGAATTTGATAAAGGAAAACTACGTTTCATTTTAAGGGAGGAAATTCTTGTTTACTGATGAGACAATTTGAGTTTGCGGAAAAAATTCTTGAAAATGCATAAAATGTTCAACAGGCTAATCAAATGTAGCAATATAAAAAATGGTAAATTCTACTCTTATTTATAAATACAAATAGATACAGCTTCATCTTGATTTAAGAGATTTAATTATAAAATTCTACATAAATAATTTATAAGAAGAAATTAATGTTAAGGGCAGGTCACAATTTGCAAAAATGATTTCAGTGCACCTTTTCCTAGTGCACATGCCTTTTCTAAAATGTTCAGTTCAGTCGCTCAGTCTTGTCCGACTCTTTGCAACCCCATGAACCACAGCACGCCAGGCCTCCCTGTCCACCTACCGCCTTACTTGGCTTTCTCTTACCTTGGATGTGGGATATCTCTTTGCGGCTGCTCCAATAAAGTGCAGTTGCTGCTCCTTACCTTGGACGTTGGGTAGCTCCTCTTGGCCACGGCCCCTGACCTCAGGCATGGGGTGGCACCTGCTTTAAGTAGTACCTCTGTCACCAAGGGGGCCCATTAAACATTCTTTTTGAGCATTCTTTAAGGAATGAAGGAAGCTTTGCAAAAATATTAGCAATGCTTTTACTCTGGGGACTGGAGTAGTAAAGGAATAACCGAACAATCATTTCTGGAAGACTTCACAGTAATACTCTGAGTACACATCATTGAACAGATATTTATTGAGTTCCTTGGCACAGGCCAAGAACTTTGCCAGGTACCAAAGAGAAGAAGATATACATTACTTATGCCCTCTTGGAGATTATAGTCAAGATGTTGGCTCTGTGGGACTGTTCAATGTAATTCCTTAAGGCAAGGACAAATACTGACTGCTCTCCTGGCCATCTGAAGTTAGAAAAGTAGAGGCCCTGTCGCTGATTAAAAAGGTGAAAAAGCTGTTATCCTAAGGCATGCTGCTGCTGCTGCTGCTAAGTCGCTTCAGTTGTGTCCGACTCTGTGCTACCCCATAGACGGCAGCCCATGAGGCTCCCCCGTCCCTGGGATTCTCCAGGCAAGAACACTGGAGTGGGTTGCCATTTCCTTCTCCAGTGCATGAAAGTGAAAAGTGAAAGTGAAGTCGCTCAATCGTGTCCAACTCTTCGAGACCCCATGGACTGTGGCCCATCAGGCTCCTCCGTCCATGGGATTTTCCAGGCAAGAGTACTGGAGTGGGGTGCCATTGCCTTCTCCGATCCTAAGTCATAGATTTTGGCAATCAGCTCAGAAAGAAAACTGAGTGGGTTTTAGAGAGGTTTAAGGTTGCTTGACTTAACACCAAGCTTTGAGAACTCTTCTCTTTGTATTTATTAGAAACAGAACACTGGAAGAACACAGCTGAAATTCTAAATACAAGGACATTTACTACATTTTTTGACAGCGTTTGGCATAGTTGACCGTATCGCTTGTTTAAAACTTATCCTTCCCTTATCCTAACCCCAGTCTGGCCTTGCTTGACCTTCTGCTGTTCAGAATCTCCTTTATAGACCTTACCCCACCCCCTCTATTTTTTTCTGTAAAGATGTGTGTATCTCCACGTTCTGCTGTCTTGTCTTCTTTAGTCTTCACGTAAATCCCTGGATGATTTTCATCTGTTCCCGTAGTATTCCTTATGATTCTCATGTTTGTATTCAGACCTCTCTCCTGAACTTCACACCTGAATATTCAGTCCCTGCTGGCCATTTCTACTTGAATGTCATATGGACATCTTAGACTCACCCTGTTTGCTATTGAACTCATGATATTCTTCTGGTCTAGTTTTGTGAATTATGTCATCACCTGATCTATCAATGTGGAAGTCAACTGTGGTCCTTGCCTCCTTCCCAACCACAGATAAAAATAATCAGACTAAGCCAAATAGATTTGACTGGATTCCTCCACTTTCCTCTAATTCACTACCATTCAGTTCAGTTCAGTTCGGTCGCTCAGTTGTGTCCGACTCTTTGCGATCCCATGAGTCGCAGCACGCCAGGCCTCCCTGTCCATCACCAACTCCCGAAGTTCACTCAGACTCACGTCCATCAAGTCAGTGATGCCATCCAGCCATCTCATCCTGTCGTCGCCTTCTCTTCCTGCCCCCAATCCCTCCCAGCATCAGAGTCTTTTCCAATGAGTCAACTCTTCGCATGAGGTGGCCAAAGTACTGGAGTTTCAGCTTTAGCATCATTCCTTCCAAAGAACACCCAGGGCTGATCTCCTTTAGAAGGACTAGTTGGATCTCCTTGCAGTCCAAGGGACTCTCAAGAGTCTTCTCCAACACCACAGTTCAAAAGCATCAAGTCTTCAGTGCTCAGCTGTCTTTACAGTCCAACTCTCACATCCATACATGACCACTGGAAAAACCATAGCCTTGACTAAATAGACCTTTGTTGGCAAAGTAATGTCTCTGCTTTTCAGTATGCTTACTACCATTACAGTTCAGGGACTCTCATCTCTTCTTCTGGATTACTCTAACAACCTCATAGAGTCTTTCTGCTTCAGGTCTTGCCTTCCTATGGTCCATTTTCTTCTCCGCAGTCATAGTGCGTGTGTGCGTGCTGTGGCTTCAGTTGTGTCCAACTCTGTGCGACGCTATGGACCATGCCTTGCCAGGCTCCTCTGTCCATGGGATTCTCCAGGCAAGTAATCCTTGTTAAACACAGCTCAAGTCAGTAACTCTTTCGGAGATTTCTTTTACAATTAAAAGAGTTTCCAAACAACATGACTTACAAGGCCCTAATGACCTTGTTCCCACCTATCTCTCCAGCCCCATCTAGTGCCACATTACATATTCATTGACCACTATCCTTCAGTCATCTATTTAGTTCTTTGAATGTGGAATGTTCTCATCTCTCATCAGGAGTATGCGTACCTGACTGACTCCTCATCCCTTTGTCTCAAGTAAGGAAAGGTACTTTTTCTTCCCAGTTTCCTTTTCTGCTAGGCTGGATACACCTGCTTTGTGTTCCGAAAACACTCATTACTGTCTTCTTTGAGAGCCAGCAGTCTTATTCTGTATTGAGATAGCTTATCTAATTGGGTTGTCTTCTGCACCGGATTGTGAGATTACCCTCTTGAGCTTTGCTTGTTCACCCTGGGCACTGGTGTTTTTCAGGGCATTGCAGCTGCCCTCATGGATGGTCAGTTAAGCTGTGTCACCACTACAGACTTGTCTGATCTTTTACTTTGTGTTCATTCTTCTCATTTAAACTTTTAAATAGTTGTTAGCTATTTAAAAAATCTGGAGATATCTTATTAACTTTCACTCTTAAGGAGATACAGTATTTACCAGAGAGTTAGGGAAGACAGATATTTAAATATTCAGAGTAGTGTTTCCAAATACAGGATGCAGAGTTAAATTTCGATTTCAGGTAAGCAGCAGCTATTTTTTTTTTTTTTTTTAGTATAACTAGATCCTGTTTAAGTATGTCTCAAATATTGCATAGGACATATTATACTAAAAGAATGATTTGTTAAACAACCTGAAATTCAACTTTAACCCTGCATTTTATATTTTTATCTGGCAGCTGTAACTTACAAAAAAATTTGTGTGATTCTTAGTCTGAGAGCATAGACACAAAGGTAGATTGGGTCTCTTGAAAATGTAATCCTGATCTTAATCATGCATTAACTCCAATGATCAAGTAGAGAGAGGTGTCTCAAGAAACTGATGCTGTGCCTGAGTATTTTTTAAAAATATAAGTTGAACAATGGAGAAAGAGTACACAAACTAAGAATGAATTAAAGAAAAGTGAATTTGTAGAATCTGTGATGTGTATCCTTGAAGAAACACTGAGGATAGTGAAAACAGTTTTTAAGCTACATTTAGCAGTGTATTTCTTGGGGCAATTACTAGGCTGTTAAAAGAGAAAATAGATTTAATTAACTGCTAAATCCTCTTCCCTCTTTTATGCTAAGGAGAATGGAGAATGGACTCTGGATTGAAAATGGCAGAATTAATTTGGTTAAATGGAATTGAAGTACATTATGGGTGGCAATATTAAAAGAGTGCCCAGGTGTTCAATGTTAAGTCTCATAGGCCAGAGCATTTTCAGTAATGTTTTCAGAACCTGCGACTTGCTAGACATTCAGTTTGATGCTTTCACAACTCTTATGTTTCCTGTTAGGCTTTTGTGTTTATTTAAAACTTAATTAGGGAGGGAGGTTCAAGTGGGATATACATATACCTATGGCTGATTCATGTGGATGTATGGCAGAAACCAACACAGTATTGTAAAACAGTTATCCTTCAGTTTAAATAAAGAAACTTAATTAAAACTTTAGTTTTGATGTATTTCCAGAATATGGAAAATGTTCAAAAAATAATGTAACACACATTGCCATGCAGATTTAATAAGGAGTAATTTTTGCCTTAATTGCTTCAATTCTTCTCTTGAAAAGCATTGCTAATTTTTTTTTTTCTCTTTTGTCATTTCTCTGCTGCCTCTCAATCCATTGCCTTGAAGCTGGTGTATAAAGTTCTCATGCATGTTTCTACATACTTCTATGTGACAGGATATAAGCCAAGGCTTAATGAGGGGTATTGGTGGAAAGAAATGGTACTGATTACCTTGGTGAAGAGAACATTTAAAGTAAGATGACAGGTTTATATCTAGAAGTCACTTATGTGAAAAGAGTACTTAACTTTGAAAACTCATTGACATTAGACAGTACAGATAATTTTATTAAAAGTACTGTTAAGATCAGAAATCAACATCTAGTACTTAGTGACCCAGATACTTTGTGATTTATACTTAAAGGGAGATTTTTATAAAACACTGAAAAACAATGATGTTCAACATATACAGATGTCATTTTTATTAAACAATCAAAAACTACTATGATTTTCCTGATATCTTTACTGTAAAAATGGTTAACTAGCAATCTTTCAGTTCAGTTCAGTACAGTCACTCAGTCGTGTCCGACTCTTTGCGACCCCATGAATCGCAGCACGCCAGGCCTCTCTTTCCATAACCAGCTCCTAGAGTTCACTCAGACTCACATCCATCGAATCCGTGATGCCATCCAGCCATCTCATCCTCTGTCGTCCCCTTCTCCTCCTGCCCCCAATCCCTCCCAGCATCAGAGTCTTTTCCAGTGAGTCAACTCTTCTCATGAGGTGGCCAGAGTACTGGAGTTTCAGCTTTAGCATCATTCCTTCCAAAGAAATCCCAGGGCTGATCTCCTTCAGAATGGACAGGTTGGATCTCCTTGCAGTCCAAGGGACTCTCAAGAGTCTTCTCCAACACCACAGTTCAAATGCATCAATTCTGTGGCACTCAGCTTTCTTCACAGTCCAACTCTCACATCCACACATGACCACTGGAAAAACCATAGCCTTGACTAGACGGACCTTTGTTGGCAAAGTAATGTACTGTTAGGTCCAGACCATTTCTGTCCTTTATCGAGCCCATCCTTGCATGAAATGTTCCCTTGGTATCTCTAATTTTCTTGAAGAGATCTCTAGTCTTTCCCATTCTGTTCTTTTCCTCTATTTCTTTGCATTGATCGCTGAAGAAGGCTTTCTTATCTCTTCTTGCTATTCTTTGGAACTCTGCATTCAGATGCTTATATCTTCCTTTTCTCCTTTGCTTTTCACTTCTCTTCTTTTCACAGCTATTTGTAAGGCCTCCCCAGACAGACATTTTGCTTTTTTGCATTTCTTTTCCAAGTGGATGGTCTTGATCCCTGTCTCCTGTACAATGTCACGAACCTTAGTCCATAGTTGATCAGGCACTCTATCTATCAGATCTAGTCCCTTAAATCTATTTCTCACTTCCACTGTATAATCATAAGGGATTTGATTTAGGTCATACCTGAATGGTCTAGCGGTTTTCCCTGCTTTCTTCAATTTCAGCCTGAATTTGGCAATAAGGAGTTCATGATCTGAGCCACTGTCAGCTCCTGGTCTTGTTTTTGCTGACTGTATAGAGCTTCTCCATCTTTGGCTGCAAAGAATATAATCAATCTGTTGACCATCTGGTGATGTCCATGTGTAGAGTCTTCTCTTGTGTTGTTGGAAGAGGTTGTTTGCTATGACCAGTGTGTTCTCTTGGCAAAACTCTGTTAGCCTTTGCCCCGCTTCATTCAGTATTCTAAGGCCAAATTTGCCTGTTACTCTAGGTGTTTCTTAACTTCCTACTTTTGCATTCCAGTCCCCTATAATGAAAAGGACATCTTTTTTGGGTGTTAGTTCTAAAAGGTCTTGTAGGTCTTCATAGAACCGTTTAACTTCAGCTTCTTCAGCGTTACTGGTTGGAGCATAGACTTGGATTACTGTGATATTGAATATTGAATGTAAGCAATCTTTAGAGGTTTCCTTTAGTAATTATGTTCTAAAAAAGGTTGGAGATGTCATTGTCAAAACTTATGTTTTTCTCTGAAATGTAGTATATATAATTTGTTGCTAAGAAAAATGGTCTAGCAAGTTAGAATATCAGAAAGAAGGAGAAATATGGGTCTGACCCTTTTAGACATCTTTCAGTTTAGGAAGCTGTGAGTAACAGAGTATGGAGTGGCAGTTCAGCTCAGAACAGGGCACACAGAAAGTATTCTTATTAACTGTATTTGTCAGGGTACATTTCTGACTAACACAGAGTGAAAGAGAGTACCCTCTTTTAGTAATTAAGTTTTTAGTTCAATAAGATTGAAACAGTTCAGACCAGAATGTTAAATAATGGCTCTGGCAATACATTCTTTCTTTCAGAAAGACTGAGTAAAGCATGTGTTACATTAAATAACATGTAACTACAATAAAATTCTTATTATGTATTCTAATTTGTAATGCCCTATGAGTTACTAATTTCCTTTTCTGTTTTTATATTTCTTGTTTACAACATAAATTCACCTCAGCCCTGTTGTCAATGCCTACTTTTTCTCTACTTCAGAGAGAGGGGTAGAGATTTCATCTGCTATTTCGAGGTATTTGCCAACTTCTTTTACATAGTGTCGAGTTAGGGCTATTCAAGAATTTCCTCTGCACAAAACAGTAAATAAAGATCAACGCCATTATACTCTTTGATAATTTTTTTTTTAGGATTTGGAGTGTATAATCCTAGTTATTTGCGTGGAAAAACTGTCCGATTTCTAAAAGATCACTGGAGCTCATATTTGGGAATGTGGTGGTGTTCCATATAACTGTGGTACGGAGGAACAAGTATACAAGGTCAGGAAAATGCTTTCTCTAAACAGGTAAGGTGAAGTCGCTCAGTCATGTCTGACTCTTTGCGACCCCATGGACTGTAGCCTACCAGGCTCCTCCGTCCATGGGATTCTTCAGGCAAGAGTACTGGAGTGGGGTGCCATTTCCTTCTCCAGGGGATCTTTCCGACCCAGGGATCGAACTCAGGTCTCCTGCATTGGAGGCAGACGCTTTAACCTCTGAGCCACCGGGGAAGCCCCTAAACAGGTAAAGCTAACTCCAAAGCATCACTTGAGTTTTGGGTTTGGTGTATAAGGGTACCTTATGAGAGGTTTCAGTTAAATTAATCTTCTCAGGGCTCATTAGGGGACAGGAACAGGGTCCCTGAGTCGATCTTTCCAGAGGCCCATAGATTGGGGTGGAGTGAGAATTTTGCCTTTTTCAGCTAATTTGGGCCACAACCTTTTCCACTGGAATGAAAGGAAAATATGTATTGCCTTGTATGTAGTGGGTCTGCTCCGTGCATTCTCTGGAATATGTGTGCTGGTTTGTTCCTTGTAGGGTGTTCTTTCTGACTGTTCTTCTTCTCATCTGTGCTGATATGTTATTCTTGCCATTTATCATCCCAGGAATATTGAAAAGAAAGGCTTTTCTTATCCTTTGTTAAAAGTAAAATTAATATAACCTTGAAGGTCTTCTGTAGACTCTTAGGTTAATAGTTATGAGTCTGTCTAGGTTTTCTCCCCTATCTGTGGTTGGTAAACCTGGAGTTAATGTAAGTAAGTAGTTGGAGGGAAAAGTTAGAGAACAAGAATCTTATATATATAAATTTTATTCTTAACAAGCCATTATAAATTTTGATTCATACGAAAGGTGTATATGTTGTTGTTGTTCATTGTTCAGTCACTAAGTTGTGTCCGACTCTTTGTTACCCCATGAATTGCAGGACATCAGGCTTCCCTCTTCTTCACTATCTCCCAGAGTTTGCTCAGACTCATGTCTATTCAGTCAGTGATGCTGTCCAACCATCTCATCCTCTGTTGCCCCCTTTTCTTCCTGTCCTTAATCTTTCCTAGCATCAGGGTCTTTTCTGGTGAGTTGACTCTTTGCATCAGGTGGCCAGAGTATTTGAGCTTCAGCATCAGTCCTTCCAATGAATATTCAGAGTTGATTTCCTGTAAGACTGACTGGTTTGATCTCTTTGCTATTGAAGGGAATCTCAAGAGTCTTCTCCAACACCGCACTTCAAAAGCATCAACTCTTTGGCGCTTACCTTTCTTTATGGTCCAACTCTCACATCCATACCTGACTACTAGAAAAACCATAGCTTTGTCTATATGGACCTTTGTTGGCAAAGTAATGTCTCTGCTTTTTAATACGCTAAGTTTGTCATAGGATTTCTTCCAAGGAGCAAGCATCTTTTAATTTCGTGGCTGCAGTCACCATCTGCAGTGATTTTGGAGTTCAGGAAAATAAAGTCTATCACTGTTGCCACTTTCCCCCATCTATTTGACATGACGTGATGGGACCAGATGCCATGATCTTAGTTTTTTGAATGCTGAGTTTTAAGCCAGCTTTTTCACTCTCATCTTTCACGTGCATCAAGAGGCTCTTTAGTTCCTCTTCACTTTCTGCCATTAGAGTGGTATCATTTGCATATCTGAGGTTGTTCATATTTCTTCTGGCAACCTTGATTCCAGCTTGTGCTTCTTCCAGCGCAGTGTTTCTCATGATGTACTCTGCATAGAAGTTAAATAAGCAGGGTGACAATATACAGCCTTGATGTACTCCTTTCCCAGTTTGGAACCAGTCTGTTATCCCATGTCCAGTTCTCACTGTTGCTTATTGACCTGCATACAGATATCTTGATGAGGCAGGTGAAGTGGTCTGATATTCCCATCTCTTTAAGAATTTCCCACAGTTTGTTGTGATTCACATAGTCAAAGGCTTTAGCGTAGTCAATGAAGCACATTTTTTTAAAATTCCTTTGCTTTTTCTGTGATCCAGTGGATGTTGGCAATTTGATCTCTGGTTCCTCTGCCTTTTCTAAATCCAGCTTGTACATCTGGAATTTCTCTGTTCACATGCTGTTGAAGCCTTGCTTGAAGGATTTTGAGGATTACATTGCTAGCATGTGAAATGAGTACAATTGTATGATAGTTTGAACATTCTCTGGCATTGCCTTTCTTTGGGATTGGAATGAAAAGTGACCTTTTCCACTGCTGAGTTTTCCAAACTTGTTGGCATATTGAGTGCAGCACTAGCAGCAGCATCTTTTAGATTTTGATTCATAAAAAGAAGTGTATATGTATGTACTTATTTATCTTGGCTGTGCTTTCTCAGTTCTCCATGTTCCAGGTGTGTTTCCTAATTTGATTGGAAACTATTCAGGAGTCATTGCTTCTTGCTTAAGAATGAGTTAAGATCTAAAGTGAACTTGTTTGGTGAAGGTTATGAATAGTTACAAATTTCCCTTGAAAGTCCTTTAGGAAGAAACCAGGTTGTCAAAACCTACTGTCTCTCAATATGTCATATACAGCCACATTTTTCCTCCAAACTTGGAACGTATCGTAGTTTCTGAGAATGAACAAGATGAAAAAGTTGGCTTGTGTTTAATGGCCATGTTGTATATTTTTTTAAAAAGAGAACTTGGTTTTAAACCTTGGAGTCCTGCAGTACAACAGGATTCTGAGTTGGATATGCATGTAGTTATTGAAACAGACTTAAGGGAGCGTCATATTCTTGTTGCTCACTCCCGTTCACTCAAGAGCATATATTGAGTATGTGAAATAGTGGACAGAATCTCTAGCATTATTGTTTGTGTCTGTCTATACCTTGTGTTTGGTCTCCTTTGTTTGTTTCAGATAGTTAAATATACCTAAGATGTGACTTCACATTAACCTATTGGTGACATAAGGTACAAGACAAGTAAGGAATACAAGTTCAGTACAAGTAACTAAAATTTTTCTTTAGGATTTACCATGAAAAAAATCACCCCCTTTTGAAATGGTATAATAGAGGATTTTATATATATGTGTGTGTGAATATATATGTATCTAATATCTATTAAGGCTTATTTTTCTGAATTCTGATTTTAACAGTGTTAATTATATTACAACTTGATTTTTTTAAACAGGTGAATTAAAATATAAATATTTCAGCTTATTTTTTCTAGAAAGTGTTGTATGTGGGCATATAATTCTGTTTTAGCTATTGAAATCTTAAATTCTAATTTTTGCTCCATTCACAGCCTCATCCATCTTTTCAGTGTTTTTATCCCTTACCTACATTATATCTCTTTTAGTTTTTTTTCCCCCTCCTAATAATTACCTGGTATTCACGATCACCAACAAGCAATTGCTTGACTTTATACTTATTAGGAAATATAGTTTGTTTCTTCTTGAGCTTTTGTTATTTATTTGTAATTTAAAATACTGTAACTGTATTTTCCTAAAGTTGCTATCAAGCAGTTGGACCCTTTTTAGAGTTGAGAAACATGGGTTTGGAATATGAAAAATAAATCTTATAATTTTTAATATGCTACTTCAGAATAATGTGTACTAGAATTCTAGCTTACCAATTATTGATTAATATTATTTCACAAAGGGAAATACATTACTGTCAGATATTTTTCTTCCCTATTTGAATGTTAAAAAGGGCAGTTAACTTCTTCAAAATAGTTTCTGTTTATCTGTTTCTGTATATCTGTCAATATATCTAATTGACAGTCTAAAGGCTCATTCAGATAACCATACAGGGGTACTTCAGGGAATAGGGGAAAAAAAAAAATTGACTTCTAGGCTTTCTGTCTTTTAGAAAGATAGATATATTTGTTTTGAGGGATATTTTTATTTACATAGTTTTGGTTGGAATAAAAATTCCTGGGGTAGCAATTGCTTTGTAGGTCAGTTTATCTTGATAAGCCTTCACTGTATCTTATATTAGAAAGTTTAATAATAAACATTACAATGTCTGTCTTTAAGACCTCTTAGTTGAATGTCTTTTCCTTTTGTTTTGGACCTCAAATCCAGCACTCAATCATTTGCACCATTTAGGCTCCACTGCCCTCCTACTGTCCCTGAGTTATAGAACCTTAACCCTATATAATGCCAACCTTTGTTCCTGTGCCAGATTGTTGCCATTCTAAATTTATGTTTTCCAATATGGGATGAGCATTCATTTGCCACCTGAAAAATCCTTTTATGATTTATTAGTCATTTTCCTCTCATTGTTGATGGTAAGGTCAAACTTTTGCCTCTGTCTTCAAAAATTCCATCTCACTTTATTTTGACTAGTTTTGGATCTCAAAGAAAATAGGAGTCATTTTGTGAAGCTATCTTTTACTATATTTTTTTTCTTTCCCTATTTACCTTCTGCTTCCTTTATAAACGTATATGCACTTCTACTCACCCACCCCGCCACACTCCTATCCAAGTGGTATATCTAGACCCATGATTGTCTCTCTTGCTTTCTCAGGGACCCTTCCCTCCTAAGTCATGTTCAGAGTCTATCGTTTGGTTTTTCAACCTGTCTTTATTGGCCTTCATCTGATTTATAGAATTGTGCTGAACTCTCTCGTATTACTAAAAAGTCTCAACCCTATGTTTTCACTATTTCTTGCTTTTTCTTCTCAACCACGTTCCTTGAAAGAGTCACTAGTACCCATTTTCTTCCTTTCCATTTATGTTTCACCTACTGAAATGTGCTTTCTTCCACCATTTTTTTTGAAAATGTGTGTACTAAAGTCAGCTAAGACTTTAGTGGCTGAGTGCACTGGACTGTGTAGCATTTGAAACCTTTTCTTGTGATACCACTTTTTTCATATGACAGCTCTTTGTTAATCCTTGGCCCTCTACTGTCTACTCTCAAGAGGTTTTTAGGGATACGTGGATGGGTTTCATGGCTTTCATGCATCCTCTGAAATGAACTACAAAATGTTTATATGTGTGTATGTCTGTTTTCTTAGGGAGAAAGTCTGCAGGTTTATATAAATAATTTGACACAAAGGAGTATGTTCAACCATGCTTTTAACTACATTGAAGTGATAACACTAAACTCTGTTCTTCTAGCTGCAGACCTCTGATAGGAAACCCTAAACCGTATATCCCACTTGATGGCCCATGATCAAAATTTTCCAAAGCAGAACTAATCATCTTTCCTCTTCCAGTATGCCTTCTCTGCATACACACTCTGAAGTTCTGCCTTTCCTGAGGTAGAGAGGTAGATAGGTGGTGTCCTCCTCTTCGACATTCATCTTCACATCCTGTCCGTGAATTTATTCTGTCTCCCAAATAAAAACATTTCTCAAATCCATCCTTTTCTGTCTTTTCTTGCTTCATTTGTATCCTCTGTCTTTCACCTAGTTTATTGAAATAAATTTCCAAATAGTTTGCTTGTCTCCAATTTGACCTCACCTTTAATTTGTTCACTACACTTAAATCTGAGTCATTTTTCTACAATATGTTACATTTTTTAGTAGGATAAAAAGTGCTTAAATTGAGACATGCTATTAGGTCTCTGTTTACATCTTTGATTTCATGAGTCTCCAAATGCACTATTTTATAGGTTTTTTTAAGCAATAATCTGTTGGTTTAGTTTTCCTCTTTATATATTTACCTTGGAATAACCTTTTATCCCCGATCAGACCAACTCACTCAAGTCCTTTATATCTCAGTTTCCTCCATCTTACCTACTTTTGTTTCTACCCTTAGGTGTTTCTCCCTTGTCTTCCTACAGTTATAGCTGCATAATTATTGCAGCTGTTTTTCTTTTTTTTCCAGCTGTATTGTATACTTGTTATCTAGGGCAAGAGGCAGTCATACCAGAACTGTTTTTTCTTTTTTCCCCTTTTTTAATCTCTAGATCCTTGCAGTGTATCTAATACATTGTGGGTAATTTGTAGATATTTGCTGATTAAATGAATAACCATAAAATTTAAAATTTATTTTCTCAATTTGACCTTTATGCATTTCAGGTACCCTTAAATGTTTGGTGATCTTTTTACTGGTATAGGATACAATGGGTTTTTGAAGAACAGAGTTCTGTAAGCCTTATTTATACCCAGTGCTTAACACAGTTCCTGCTAGATAGGAGATACTAAAATATTTGTGAATAAATGATTTATAGGTAACTATGAAGAAGTGAACTATTTTATTTTACAGTCTTGGTCATTTAACTTGAGGAATAAAATAGATAAAACCAAATAAACAAAAATCAAGGAATGTGCTTTATTTCATTGTTTGAGAAGTATAATTCATACTGATTATTTTGGTGATGCCTCAGGGAGCTTTAAAGTTTCCTGTTAGTGTAGAGTCTAACAGTGTGACCTCATTACCAGGCCCTACTATTATTAGATCTCTTCTTAGAGTTTGGGTGTGAGCAGTTTGTTGTTTTGTTAGGATTTGTTGGATTGGTGAATCAGAATAAAAATCAATGAAGTCTTACTCCTTGCTTTTTAAAGAGAGGGACAGGACATGCAGATTACTGTGAGATATGTCAAAATAATGAAAGTAGTGAGAGTCTAACAGTGTGACCTCATTACCAGGCCCTACTATTATTAGATCTCTTCTTAGAGTTTGGGTGTGAGCAGTTTGTTGTTTTGTTAGGATTTGTTGGATTGGTGAATCAGAGTAAAAATCAATGAAGTCTTACTCCTTGCTTTTTAAAGAGAGGGACAGGACATGCAGATTACTGTGAGATATGTCAAAATAATGAAAGTAGTGACACCAAACTCCATTAATTCTTAAGACCCTGCCTGAGGTAGAATATCCCATGTATCACATGTCTCTTGTTCTGATATTATATTTTGAAAGCACCAGGGACGGGGGAGCCTGGTGGGCTGCTGTCTATGGGGTCGCACAGAGTCGGACACGACTGAAGTGACTTAGCAGCAGCAGCATGTATGGTTAAAAGGTAGGTTCTGAGGCAGAATACTGTTCAGTTTAGTGTCAAGACCTTTCTTTAAAGACTTCTGACTTGTCAGTCATGAATAGAATTCTTATCTTTGAATAGAATTCTCTCAATCCAGGTAGAGAATTTAAACTCCAGTGCCCTAAGGCATACATTTTATGCTTTACTATACTCAATGGATGATATTAACTATGTTCCATCTGTAGGAGAACTGAGAAAAAAGTCACTCAGTTCACTTTCAGTAAGACTTCTCTCACAGATCCTCGTTGAGAAGCTCTGCTGGGAAACAGATTGTGCACCTAACGTCAGCTGCTGAGTTCTTAATATAGGCAGAAACTTTGTGGTTACTGTTGGTTTGAGACCGGACTGAGATGGTGACTTCAGAATAAAAGAAAACACCTCTGAAACAGTGGTTCTCCAAGTGTGGTGCTAGACTTGCTGCACCACTGGAGAACTTGCTGGGAAGATAAGATCCTTGTGTCCCATCTCAGTGCCATCTGGTCTGCTGCATAGAAAACTGGGGGTGAAAAGCAGAGAGGTGAAGCTCAGCAGTTTGAGAAGCCCTCCGGGTGATTGTGGTGCACACTGAAGTCTTACAGCCTCAGTGCTGTGTCCACTGACTCTTGCTTTCATTTATTCTTCCAAATGCTCCAGAAAGTATGTTATGTCATGTTAGAAAGATCCCAGCGTGACTCTTTGAAGCATCTTATTTCCAGAAATGTTCTCCTAAATTCATTCCCAGTGGGTAGCTGAAATTTAGTCAGCCAGTGAGGGAGTTTATTTGCACATTGGATCATTTTACTTTTCTGACTGAAATTCTTTATTGTGATGTGGAGAATTCAGCTGGTTTTTACCTCACCCGAATCATACCCTTTACTTTCAGATTTGCAATGCAAACAACTATGTTTTTTAATCTTTTGTGTTTCTGATTTCTAATCTAATTGTATTTTATTCAGAAAACGTGAACTATATCTGGAGTCAGTAGATTAATTTGGTTACCCTGAGCCCAAGAACGATTTTTTTTAAAAAAGAATATGCAGCAGAGGCTCCCTGCCACACCTCAAATATTTGCTCTTTTTCTGCAAATTTTGTTGCCTGCCGGTCTGTACAACACTTAACTTTTTGACATTTGTTGAGATTTACTAGAGATGGGAATACCAGACCACCTGGCCTGCCTCTTGAGAAACCTATATGTAGGTCAGGAAGCAACAGTTAGAAATGGACATGGAACAACAGACTGGTTCCAAATAGGAAAAGGAGTATGTCAAGGCTGTATATTGTCACCCTGCTTATTTAACTTACATGCAGAGTACATCATGAGAAACACTGGGCTGGAAGAAGCACAAGCTGGAATCAAGATTGTCGGGAGAAATATCAATAACCTCATATATGCAGATGACACCACCCTTTTGGCAGAAAGTGAAGAGGAGCTAAAGAGCCACTTGATGAAAGAGAAAGAGGAGAGTGAAAAAGTTGGCTTAAAGCTCAACATTCAGAAAACGAAGATCATGGCATCTGGTCCCATCACTTCATGGGAAATAGATGGGGAAACAGTGGAAACAGTGTCAGACTTTATGTTGGGGGGCTCCAAAATCACTGCAGATGATGACTGCAGCCATGAAATTAAAAAGACACTTACTCCTTGGAAGGAAAGTTATGACCAAGCTAGATAGCATATTGAAAAGCAGAAACATTACTTTGCCAACAAAGGTCCATTTAGTCAAGGCTATGGTTTTGTGGTCATGTATGGATGCGAGAGTTGGACTGTGAAGAAAGCTGAGTGCCAAAGAATTGATGCTTTCGAACTGTGGTGTTGGAGAAGACTCTTGAGAGTCCCTTGGACTGCAAGGAGATCCAACCAGTCCATTCTAAAGGAGATAAGTCCTGGGTGTTCACTGGAAGGACTGATGCTGAAGCTGAAACTCCAATACTTTGGCCACCTCATGTGAAGCGTTGACTCATTGGAAAAGACTCTGATGCTAGAAGGGATTGGGGGCAGGAGGAGAAGGGGACGAAAGAGGATGAGATGGTTGGATAGCATCACCGACTCGATGGACATGAGTTTGAGTAAAATCTGGGAGTAGGTGGTGGATAGGGAGGCCTGGCGTGCTGCGATTCATGGGGTTGGACACAACTGAGCTACTGAACTGAACTGATAAATAAGTCATTTAAAATTGTTACACATGTGCTTGAATATATATTTTCATTTATTTTAGGTTAAATTTACTAATTTCACTGCTCAACTTCCATTTTTTTGTTGATATTGATTTGACCTATCTAATTGATCGATTATTGAACTTTCACTTTGATGTTGGACTTGTTACTTTTTTCTGGAAGTCTGTTTTAATTAATGTTGAGGCGTGTTGAGGTTTAATTTTTATCGGGGCATGCAAATTCAAAATTTTTATACCTTAGTAAGCTATAACTTCGAATATTTTGTAGAGAGGGTTTTTTTTTTCCCTATCCTTAATAATACCTTTTGTTTTAAAGTCTGTTTTATCTGATCTGATGCTATTGACATAGCCACTAGCTACTTTTGGTTATCATTTACAGGAGGATCTTATTCCGTCTTTTAACTTTCAACCTTTCTCTGTCCTGTTTTAGGTATAGCTCTAGTGTTTACTTGATTGCTGTTTAGTAATTCAGGCTGTCAATCTTTTGGGTATTAATTTGTTTACATTTATTGTGAGTATTGATATATTTGGGCTTCTTTCTCTTTGATCTACTTAATTTATACTTGGTCTAGTTGTAACAGCATACTGGGTTATTCAGATCTCTCTTGTGCAGATCACCACTTTTGTTTTCACTGTATCTAATCTATTATTTAACTCATTATTGATTGTTTTTTTAATTTAAGTATGTAGTTTTATTTCTAAAAGTTATATTTTTCCAATTTCTAGTTATTTTACTGTTCTTCATTTTTTAAAATGAAGAACATTGGGTTACATTTCTCTTATTTTGTTAAACATTTCATACAATTTTTTAATATCTAATTAATATAGAAACTGGAGATATTACTGAAAATCAAATTTTGTAATAACTTCAAGGGTGTATGCAGTCAAGAAGAGCAGAAACAGGGAGTGGTCTGAGGCATCCTGTATGGTCTCCTAGTTGCTATTCCAGTTCCATTAATGGACAGATACTCTTTGGTTTAGAATAATTAGTGAGGTCTCTTAATTGAGGTATATAGGTCTTTTCACACGTTGAGAAGTGCTTGGGTTACAAAACATCTCTATCTTTAGACTCTGGAGTGGGAATGCTAATAAGCTCTGCCCTATTGACATTTGGGGCTAGATAATTCTTTATTGTGAGGAGGCTGTCCTGTGCCTTATAGTGTGTTAAGCAGTGGCAGTTGTACCCACCCAACTCCCCAGTGACCCAAAGTGTCACCAGATATTGCCACATGTCCCAAGTAGGGCAAAATTATTTCTTTTTGACAACTTTCATAGCTTGGGCTTCCCTGGTAGCACTAGTGGTAGAGAACCCACCTGCCAATTCAGGAGATACAAGATGCAAGTTGAGTCCCTGGGTTGGGAAGATCCCCTGGAGAAGGGCTTGGTAATCCACTCCAATATTCATGCCTGGGAAATCCCATGGACAGAGGGGCCATGGGGTTGCTGAGTCAGACACAACTGAGCACACACACACATAGCTTATGTGACATTCTCCAGGGAGCCATGCCTTATAAGTGTATATAGTGTAGTTTTATTATAATAAGTAATCTTAAACCAAGATAGCCCTCTTAAGAGTAATCCAAAGTTGAGGACTCTGTTCATAATAGTTTATCTGCCAGAAGACTAGCTGTTCAGTTGTTAGCATATAAATAAGGAGATTAGATCAGATCATCTGACTTTTCTTTGCCTGGGAGTTCTCCCCTTCCTCAGCTGCTCTGATTGTTTTCTGGTTCTTTAGTCTTCCTATTACCATGATTTCTTTTTCTCAGTTTTTCATCTTTCTATTATTAACCACATAATTGTTGTTGTTTAGTTGCTAAGTTATGTCTGATTCTTTGCGACCCCATGGACTATAGTCCACCAGGCCCCTCTGTCCATGGGATTTCTCAGGCAAGAATATTGAAATGAGTTGCCATTTCCTTCTCCAGGGGATCTTCCCAACCCAAGGACTGAACCCACATCTTCATTGGCAGATTCTTTACACCTGAGCCACCAGGGAGGTCCAACCAAGACATTATTAACTGCCAAACATACTGCTTTACTGTTGTGTTTGCTAGCGGAGATGAGTGAAATGAAGGTCTTTTTTTTTTTTTTTTGTCACGAAGCTTACTCTTTGTCCGGTGAGACAATATATAAGTAAGTGCTCAGTCGTGTCTGACTCTTTGCTACCCCATGGACTGTAGCCCATCAGGCGCCTCAGTCCATGGAATTTTCCAGGCAAGAGTACTGGAGTGGGTTGCCATTTCCTTCTCCACAAATAAGTAAATAAGAGACTATCAAATATTAATTAGTGCCTGTAAAGAGAATAGGAGTTTTGTACTATGATAGACAATAGCTGGGTAGCTGCCCTGTCTGTGATTGAATGGTCTTTTAAGCCAAGAGCTTTGTTTAAGGGGGCAATTGTATGAATGTCAGAAGAGCACTCCCAAGTAATACAAATGCATGTAACTGAAAAAAGCCAGTGAGACAAAAAATAAGAGATTATATGAGATGAAATCAATGAGCATAAAATTAAATTGGAGAAAAGATGGGCAAATGCTTCTCTCTGTCATTGTTACTGGTTATCATACTTGGAAATCTGTACAATTCATTTGAAGGAATGTTATAGTAGTACTCACAAACAAGTGTTGTTGGTGTATTTTTTTTTTTCCCACCTATAAGACAATGTGTTATAAAAGAACTACGTGGGTAGAAAATGTGTCAAGAGAACTTTTCAGCATTGGTAGCAATTGCTTTTTAAGTGTTTTCTTTATTTTAAATACAGGCTAATTTGTTGAATGTGATTATCTCTCCCACCTCCTCTCTACAGTTAAATATCATCTTGTTTTGTTTCAGTTTCAAGTTTCTCGTTGTATGGATCACTGATTGAATAATAGANATTGGTAGCAATTGCTTTTTAAGTGTTTTCTTTATTTTAAATACAGGCTAATTTGTTGAATGTGATTATCTCTCCCACCTCCTCACTACAGTTAAATATCATCTTGTTTTGTTTCAGTTTCAAGTTTCTCGTTGTATGGATCACTGATTGAATAATAGATGGCTTTACCTCGACTCACAGGAGCCTTGCGCTCCTTTTCAAATGTCACCAAGCAAGATAATTATAATGAAGAAGTGGCTGACTTACAGGTACATTGTTTTAGATAAAATGATTATAAATATAAAATATGGGCAGATATTTGGCATTCCTTTTCTCAATTCTGTGTGCATTTTAAAAAAATGGTAAATTTTACCTTCAGTTCTTTTCAGTCACTCAGTCCTTCTCCTCCCGCCTTCAATCTTTCCCAGCATCAAGGTCTTTTCCAATGAGTCAGTTCTTCACATCAGGTAGCCAAAGTATTAGAGTTTTGGCTTTAGCATCCGTCCTTCCAATGAATGAATATTCAGGACGGATTTCCTTTAGGATGGACTGGTTGGACCTCCTTGCAGTCCAAGGGACTCTCAAGAGTCTTCTCCAGCACCACAGTTCAAAAGCATCAATTCTTTGGTGCTCAGCTTTCTTCATTATCCAAGTCTCACATCCATACATGACTATCAGGAAAACCATAGCTTTGACTATACGCACCTTTGTTGGTAAAGTAATATCTTTGCTTTTAATATGCTGTCTAGGTTTGTCATAGCTTTTCTTCCAAGGAGCAAATGTCTTTTAATTTCATGGCTGCAGTCACCATTTGCAGTGATTTTGGAGCCCAAGAAAACAATTGGTAACATCCAGTTGGTAAATGCAAGATTTTTCTCTTGGATCCAAAGTCATCAGTACAACCAAGGGGAAAATTAAAGAGTTGGACATGACTTAGCGGCTAAATAACAGGAATAACATCTGACTCACTGCTTTTCATTTGGTCAGAGGATGTCACGAAGTTTAATCCAGGGATCAAGTTCAGTGATATGAAGTAAAATAATTACAGCTTTCTATGTCAGTTCTTGAGACTGGAAAGATTTATAGTCTCATGGAAAGAGTATGTACAGATAAGAATCTTCTGGATTCCTAACCTGTTGTAGGATCAACCTTAGGAAAGCAGTACTGATTTGAATATATTGAAACCATCATTTGTTCCTGTCATTTGGTCCCTAAGTCATGTCTGACTGTTTATGATCCCCCATGGACTTCAGCACGCAGGCTCCCCCCATCCTTCACCATCTCCCGGAGTTTGCTCATATTCATGTCAGTTGGGGCAGTGATGCTTTCTAACTGTCTTATCCTTTACCACCTCCTTCTCCATTTTCTTTAAATACCCTTCATCAAAAAGCATGACATAAAGCTCTTATATACAGGATGGTCTAAGCTATGTAAAAAACAAGCAGGAAAATGAAAAGAGGTTTGTGGTATGTTACCAATTGTTATCTGGGTGTTGGACTTTTTGCTTTTTACTTTGCCATATGAAAATTATTTCATAATGAGTATTCATTGTGATTAAACTATAGAAAAAGAAGCTTTAAAAAACATATCTTTGAATAAATGAGGTCCTTTTAAATCACATTTAAATAAAGCTCCTTCTGGGAGCTGTAAATTTGGATGTGAGTAGATACAATTTTGCATTCTTGTAGAAGGTGCCAAGTTGTATGATTAATGAAAAATATATGTGATAAATGATAGATTCGAGAAAACTTTTAACCAATATGTTTCTGTATTATGCTATCTGTTTCAGATGAAGCGGTCTAAACTTCATGAACAAATTGTAGGCTCGGACCTGACATGGATGAAGATTGTAAAATTTTTGAATGAAAAACTAGAGAAGAGTGAAATGCAAAGAGTAAATGAAGACTTAAAAGCTATACTACAGGCTGCAAAACAAATAGGTATAGTCTTGTTTTTGTTTTTTTTCCAACCACTAAAGTTCAAAAAATAGATTCTTTTTAAACTATATACTAAAATTTCCAGAAAAGTATTCATAAGATAGTTTTATCTGTCAAAGAGCTTAGAATTCAGGGATGCAGAAGTAAGCTAATTAGTATAATGAAATTAAATTTGAAGGATCTATAGGAATCTATTTAGAGTTTTAAACCACTGTCTTTACTGAAATAAGGATAGGGTAAATTAAAATTGTCATACAGCTGAAAGGAAACTTAAAAGCCATGTAGCTTTTACTCAGGCTACTTTCCCAAGATTGAAGAGAGCACAGCAAAACAAATGACTCTTTGGTAAAGCATCTGAGTTTATTCATTGAAATTCATTGTTTCATTCCAGACTCTGATAACTAAAAAGCATACTTTAACACTAGCATACTTCTAACTTCAAATTCAGGTTTTTACGTACAAAAGCTTGAGACTGATAAGTGTGGCTCTGTGTGATCTGGCCTTCATCTTTCTCTCTGATCAGGAGTCATCCTTGCTTTTCCTAACTGCTTCACAGACATACAGCCTTTCTCACTTCCTCAAACCCACCAGGTTGGTGCCTGTTTGGAGTTCTTTGTACATGCTCTTCCCTGTGCTGAGAATGTTCTTCTGTCCTAGTCTTAGAGTGGGTAGATCCTTTCTTGTTGCTTTTGAAGTTATTCCCTTAATGAGACTCTCATTGATCGTCTAATCTTAAATGATTATCCATTCTTTATCTTGTAACCCTTGGTAACATTTTCTCCACAACATTTATTATTATCTGATATTTTGCTTATTTATTGCCTTTATTTTGCTTGGAACAGGATCTTCTTCTTCTTGTTCAACACACACCATCCCCAGTGCTTAGAATAGTGCTTGGTGTATTTTAGAGTCTTAATGAGCACTTGACAAATAAATGAAAATTTTTTTCAGGAGATTTCTTGGTAGAAGGAAAATTTAGATTCTTACTTCACCATATGTTGGTTGACAGTTTTCTTCCTTTCACCAATTGTGGAAGGTGTTTCTATTTTATCTCATATATATGAAGAATTTTCATTTATGATCATCAAATCTTTGAATTTATTATTCAGATATTTTGACTTTGATGTATCATTCAATTATCATTGGTTTGAAATATAGTATGATATTAAATTTAATGACCTCATAGCTTTATGTTGTGAAAATATAAAATGAACGTCATATATGTTTTTGCAGTGAGATAATGTTTTGAAGTTCAAGGATTTTGGTAAGACTTGAGTTTGCTTATTAAGTCTGGGAAAAATAGAGCACACTGATGTGATTTGTGATAGCATTTGACATGCAGTCATACTTTATATTTTAAGAATATTGTGGCAGTTGGGTTCACTGGAAAATAATGGTGAAAATGCAAAGTCTCCAATCTAACTAAATTACCATGAATAGGATCTTAACCATTCTGGGCTTCACTGTCTTCATTTGTAAGGTGTTAGAATGATTTTGGGTTGTGGTGTCTGACTCAGATAGTTTTCAAAAACTATAATGTCATTCCTCTTCTTTAATTTATAAAAATACTTCAGAATACCTAGCAAAGGCAGTGTTTAAGCTAATATTAAGCTAATTCAGCACTATGACTGAATTAATTCTTTATTAAATGATATGAAAGTTAAGATTTTAAAAAAGTAAGTTTTCTGTTATTACTTTCTGCAAATATCTCTGACAAGTCAAAAACTATTGCCATTTAAAATATAATAACTTTAAATATATTTATATTATCTATTAAATATAATCCTAGGAGTTTTGCCTGCTGGCAAAACATCTGATTCAAACTCAGGGACTAATCTATTGACTAATGTATTTAAGGAACTGAATATTTTGAGATGTAATATCTCAGAAGTTTAATACTTTTGTGATAGATTTCATCTATCTTGGGGTTGGATTTAGGTGGGTGTTCTTTCTAATGGTGTGTTTAAGTTAAATAACTGTTAGCATTAGTGAAATTAGTAGTTGACTAGTAGTCATCTAGTCTGAATGAAAAATACTGGTGATACTGGAAATTTTATTAAAGCTAGCAGCATTAAGAGGATTAGTCTTATGGAAAAAAATGTCTGTGTGTTTTCTCTTATATCATTCTTTTAACACAGGTAATTTTTGTGTAATTGTGTTAAAAAGGTGGAGCAAGAGAATAAAGAAAAAGAAAATTACTTATATTTTAGTTCAGCGTAGTGGTATGAGGTACTTAAGACCATGTATATTGACGAGTCAGAGTAATGGGTATTTCAGCTCGAGGGGACATCAGGGAACATCTTGTCCAGTCCCATCATTTTGTATGGGAAGAAACAGGGTCCAAAGTTCAGTGAATCCTGTGGTTGAGTTGTGGCACTTCTAGGCTGGGACCCAAAGTTTGACATGGAAACGTGATGAATTCTAGATTCTTTCCTTGTGGTCAGAGGTCAGGTTCTGTCAAGTCTTCTTTACAGCTGTTTTCAAATTGACTCGCTGTACATATTTGCTCTTGCCCTAGTTCAGGCTTTTGCCATATTGGGTCTGAACCACTGCAGGAGCCTATTGTCTCAAACGTCCTTTCTTATTCAACTTCTTCACTGTCACTAGACTGATCTTTATAAAAAGCAAAGCTCATTTTAGCCCTGGTTTGGTGGCTCAGCTGGTAAAGCGTCTGCCTGCAATGTGGGAGACCCAGGTCGGGAGGATCCCCTGGAGAAGAAAATGGCAAGCCACTCCAGTACCCTTGCCTGGAAAATTCCATGGACAGAGGAGCCTAGCAGGCTACGGTCCATAGGGTCACAAAGAATCGGACATGACTGAGCGACTTCACTTTCCTTCTATCTTTATTAACTTTTTAAAGCAGATTCCTTAGAATGGGAAAAGAAAAACTCCTTTATGAACTGGAATAATTTATCTTCTTGCCATTCTGTCACATGTAACCTTTATTCCTAACGTTTGTAATATTTACTATAATACTTTGCTGAGCAGTACTCATTGTTTTTTCTCTTTGTAATTATGTGTTAGAATAACTTTCCCCGTTGTGTTCATCTGGTAAAATGCGTCTCATCTCTGAAGAAATGGCTTAGGCTTCATCCATGTCTTCTTCTAATGTTGTTATTCCTTTTTAATGTTAGTAGACGGTATCCCATTAGAGTGGCCATCTCATCTATACCTTTTTAAGAGTACTTTCTCATTATTTGATATTTACCTCAGTCCCTTCACTGATGGACTGTGAATGCCTTAATGATACAGGAATTCCAGGAATCACAGTCTTTGTACTCCAATGCCTAATGTGGTATGAGGGATATAGTAGATGTTCAATAAGGAAATGAAGGATTGAGAATCCAACTAAAAGTCGACTGTGGTCTTTACTACCTGTGATGCTGATGGTGTCTTTCAAGTAACAGCTTTTAAAGAATTTTAGTAATTTTAAAGTACTTTCTTATCTCTCAGATTTACATTTGATATATTCCCATGTCTTCTTTACAATTTTATTCTCCCTTCAAGAATGTTTTAATAATAAAATTTAGCTTGAGGAAGAAAATACTATAAATTATTTTAAAATAGTGTTTTTGGCCCTTAATATTAATTTATTTAATTACTCATCGTAGACATAGCTGTGTCATTAGAAAATTAATTTAACAGGGTCAGTGTAAAAATCAGTTTTATTTCTCTTTATGAGAAGCAAATTTGTAAAAGCGCCATTTACAAATGTACTAAAAATTATCAGATACCTGAAGTAAATTTAACAAACGATGAACAGGACTTCTTATGAAAAACTAAAATATTATTGAGAGAAATTAAAGATGGCCTAAATCAATAAGGAGATATACAAAAGATGGAAACACTACAATAAAGTTATCATTTTTTATCCAAGTTGATATGCAGATTCAGTGTGACCTAATCAAGATCTAAGCCGGTTTGTGTTTGTGAGTTGTGTGTACATGGAAATTGACAAGATAATCTGAAAGTTAAATGTAAATTAAAGGTGAAGAGCAGCCAAGTCTACCTTGAAAAACAAAGAGGGAGAGCTTACTCTTTGGATATAATAATATTGATTTATTATAAAGATCAGTAATTTAGACAGTGAAGTATTGATCCAAGGATAGACATACAGACCAGGTGGAAGAGGGTCCAGAAACTAGCCCATGGATATTAGAATACTTGATTTATCATGAAGGACTTTAAGTGTGAGCCATGACTGATTGTTCAGTATATGGTATTGGGTCAACTAGATGTACATATGACAAAAAAATGTACCAATACAAATAATTCAAAGCAACTTATAAAATGAAACTGAAGCTCAGAACAATAAATCTAAAAGATAATATAGAAGAATATCTTCATGATCTTTGGATATAGAATAATTTTTTAAACAAAAAACAGCTATAAAGGGAATGATTGGTAAGTTGGACTACATTAAAATTGATGCATTTTATTCTTTCAGTGTAAAAAGGCAGGTTATAGAGTGGGAGAATATATCTTCAACCTATGACCAAAAAGATATCTTGTGTCTACAATAAGTCCTATAAATCAATAAGAAAAGGACAGATAATTGTATGTAAATAAAAATGAGCAAGAGTCTTGAACACTTTGCAGAAGATAATGGAATAGCTAATAAATATGAAAAGGTGCCCAGCCTTGATAGTAATCAGGGAGATGCCACTACATACCCATCAAAATGGTTAAAATTAAAAAGACTGACATACCGATTGTTGGTGAGGCTCAAGAATATGAAACTAGAATTTTCATACACCTCTATTAGATTTTACATTGGTATGACTACTTTGAATAACTTTGATAGGCTCCACTGTGGTTGGACAAGTGAAATTTAAATCTTGATACAAAGTAGTATGTACATAAGTATCCAATGTAAGTGCCTGTACATGCAGAGACATGTGTGTTCATGGCTACATTATTTGTAATAGCCTTATGATGGAAACAGCCCAATTCACTGTTAAGTAGTTGCATGGATAAATCATGATATAGAGATTACCTTATAGCAATAATAAACCATAGCTATGTGTAACTTTGTAAACTCATCTTATGAATGTAATGTTGACTTAAAGAAGCTGAACAGAAGAATAGATCATATGATTCTGTTTATATGAAATTGGAAACTAGACATTACTAATGTCAGCTTTCCGAAGTCTGGACAGTAATAACTGGGAATGAATATGGGAGAAGTTTCTGGGGAGCTCATAATGTTCTGTTTCTGGAAGTAGTTACCCAAGTTATATAGATGTATTCATTTTGTGATAATTCTTTGAGTTGTGTTTGTATTGTATATATCTTGTTATATTCAAAAACATAAAAATTGTGCTTTTCATATTATCAGTTTCCATGAATTATTTCAGACTGATAAAATTAAAAATGTATATAGCAAATACCTATGTATTCACCATTCAGCTTAACACTTGACTGTCTTTCCTTCCAGTTTTCTTTTTTTAAAAAAATAAAATCTTACTGACATGGTCAGAACCGTTTATGTACCTTACTCAGTCTCTGGTAACTGATATAAATATAATTAAAAATTGGGAAAAAAAATTGGTATTTATCAGTGTCATACCTATTTATGTATTCATAAATATGTTTTAGGAATTTATATATTCATAAATATATTTATATATTCATAAATTTATATATTTATAAATTCATATATATTATAGTTATATATAATATTTTTATATTTATATTCATAAATATATTTTATATTTATATATTCATAAATATATGTTTTAGGAATGTATTCAACTCAAATATCAAAACCTACTAAAGTGACAGGGAGCAAGTAGGTTTATTTGTTTTCCTCTGACCCCCTCCCTGTGCACAGTTCAGCTTGGTAATGTTAGGGGTTAAGGCTGCTAATGGTTTGTCCTTTTCTTTGTACTTTGTTGCCTTTTGTCCACCATGTCTGCTCTACTTCTGCCTGTCATATTTTAGCATTAGAGTCTCTTGTTAATTTTTTGAGAGTAGATTATTTTGGTAGGTTTTCTGATAATTGAATCATCTCTACATTCCTGGAATAAACTCTACTTGCTTATAGTTTATTTTTAGAAATATGGATGATTCTAGTAAGTTGGGCTTCCCTGTTGGCTCAGAGGTTAAAGCATCTGCCTGCAATGTGGGAGTCCTGGGTTCAATCCCTGAGTCAGGAACATCTCCTGGAGAAAGAAACGGCAACCCACTCCAGTTACTACTCTTGCCTGGAGAATCCCCTGGACGGAGGAGCCTGGTGGGCTATAGTCCACGGGGTCGCAAAGAGTCAGACACGACTGAGCAACTTCACTTCACTTCACTTCACTAGTAAGTTAGTATTTTGTTTAGGATATTGCAACTGTATTTTTGTACCATCTTTTTGTTTCGTTTTCAGTTTTCATATTTTCTTTTAGCCTAGATAATTTCAAGTTATCAGTTAATATATGTGATACAAATTCAGTTCTGTCATTTACTGCTGGTGCTGCTGCTAAGTCGCTTCAGTCGTGTCCGACTCTGTGCGACCCCATGGACTACAGCCTACCAGGCTCCCCCGTCCCTGGGATTCTCTAGGCAAGAACACGAGTGGGTTGCCATTTCCTTCTCCAATGGATGAAAGTGAAAAGTGAAAGGAAAGTCGCTCAGTCGTGTCCGACTCTTAGCGACCCCATGGGCTGCAGCCTACCAGGCTCCTCCACCCGTGGGATTTCCCAGGCAGGAGTACTGGAGTGGGGTGCCATTGCCTTCTCCATGTCATTTACTAATGGGTGGCTAATTTGTGTGTGTGTGTGTGTTGTGCTTAGTGGTTCCGTCGTGTTCTTCTCTTTGCAACCTCATGGACTATAGCCTGCCAGGCTCCTCCATTCATGGGATTTTCCAGGCAAAAATACTGGATTGGGTTGCCATTTCTTCTTCCAGGGGATCTTCCTGACCCAGGGATCAAACCTGCATCTCTGTCTCCTGCACTGGCAGGCACATTCTTTATCCACTGAGCCATAGAGAGCTAGTTAATATCCCTAAATCTGTATCCTCTTATATAATGTGATGATAGTAGTAATTCTTATGTGTAGTTGTAGTGATGTGAAGAAGTACTACAAAGTGCCTAAAGTAAAGCCTGGTAAATGATTGTCAGTGAATACTTTTATTATAACCTAGATGTACCAGTAGCCATTGGTAAACAAATAGTGCTCTGAGTGGGTAAATGTTATAACAGATGTATATGCCCAGTGATTTGGTGCCAAAAGGTCAGGAACTTCCTAGGGTAAATCAGGAAGGAATTCTTAAAGAGGGAAACTTGGGACAGAGTTAGATTGTGTTTTGAATGCTAAGGGACAGAGGTGTGTTACATTTATGTCGCTTTCACAAGAGAAATTGCAACATGAAAGAGCTGAATAACTTAATTAAAATCATAGATGACTTTACAAATGTATGAACAGGCAGTCCAGATTACTTGGTGATATGGCAAAACAGCTGAAAGTTAAATGGCTGTTGTAGCAATAGCAGGAGTTGGAAATAGGATCAACTCTTCACAGTTTGCTTTAGCTTATCAGTATGTTCTTCATTTACAAATTTTTAAGACTCCCTTAAGTATAAGGCAATTTATACTGCCCTCTGGTAGAGGTATTTTTAAAAGTTTCCAGTTAATTTTCTGTATACTATTACCAGGTATAATGTTACTAGGTGCCTGATAAATGGATGCAGTGCTCAAGTGTATATTAAAACATGTTTCCCCCTTAGAATTCAAAAAATAAAAAAATGTCAGTTAATTCTCAGTGAGCTATAAGATTTGTTCAAGGATAGAGTTTCTATTTCCTTCAGTTCAGTCGATCAGTCATGTCCGACTCTTTGCGACCCCATGAATCGCAGCATGCCAGGCCTCCCTGTCCATCACCAACTTCCGGAGTTCACTCAAACTCATGTCCATCGAGTCGGTGATGCCATCCAGCCATCTCATCCTCTGTCATCCCCTTCTCCTCCTGCCCCCAATGCCTCCCAGCATCAGTCTTTTCCAGTGAGTCAACTCTTCGCATCAGGTGGCCAAAGTATTGGAGTTTCAGCTTTAGCATCAGTCCTTCCAGTGAACACCCAGGACCGATCTCCTTTAGGATGGACATGGACTAGTTGGATCTCCTTGCAGTTCAAGGGACTCTCAAGAGTCTTCTCCAACACCACAGTTCAAAAGCATCAATTCTTCAGCGCTCAGCTTTCTTCACAGTGCAACTCTCACATCCATACATGACCACTGGAAAAACCATAGCCTTGACTAGATGGACCTTTGTTGGCAAAGTAATGTCTCTGCTTTTCAATATGCTGTCTAGGTTGGTCATAACTTTCCTTCCAAGGAGTGTCTTTTAATTTCATGGCTGCAGTCACCATCTGCAGTGATTTTGGAGCCCCCCAAAATAAAGTCTGACACTGTTTCCAATGTTTCCCCATCTATTTCCCATGAAGTGATGGGACCAGATGCCATGATCTTAGTTTTCTGGATGTTGCTTAGTGATGTTCAAAATATGGTTTTATTATAAAAAGTTTTTATATAACATCAAAACTTTTATGTTAGCCATTTGGTTGCTTGAGAAGTCAGCAACCAAATTCTATAATTTGATGCAGAATTTTTAGTAGAAATGATAATAAAGAGACTGGATGCTGACTTAAAAGTCTGCCATGTAGGATGAGTATTCACATTTTGTAATGAATATATGGAAAATTATATAGTTGACTTTAAATCATGGGAGCATGTTTTGGTCTATTTTTAATCTCTTGTGTTAGTTACTACTCCCTTTTTTTTTGTACCAAATATGTTTCTCTATTCATTTTCTTTCATTTAATTATTTGCTCACCCTGAAGGCAGTAATTTCTATATCAATCTAGAAATAATTTTAATATTTAAGTACTTCATTCAAATTAATACATTGAACATTTCTTGAATACTTTACCCACAAGCCTGTCTCTTATACACATCTAGATGTGTATAAGAGACAGCCCACTTAACGCAAGATTTTGATGAAGTACTTTCATGCACAGAGTTATAATTTCTCTAAAATAATGAAACTCATTATTAAGACATTACTTTGGCAATTTAAAATTTGCATCATGTAAATTGTTCAGTTTATTCCCCCAAAACCCATATGGGTAGTTGTTTACCTCTATTACATCATAAATTTGTTAAGTTAAATTACTTGTGTTTTTTATATATAATGTTCTCGGAAAGTTGATGATACAAGTATTTTCCATATTTATAAAGTAAATTTAATCATAATTATCAGTTAGCTTGGAGAAGGAAATGGCAACCCACTCCAGTACTCTTGCATGGAGAATCCCATGGAGGGAGGAGCCTGATAGGCTCCATGGGGTCACAAAGAGTCGGCCACGACTGAGCGACTTCACTTTCACTTTCATCAGTTAGCTAATCTCTATTCAAATATAAAATGTTTATAGCCTCTTTCCTACCTTGCTGGTATTTTTAACAAGTGAAATGAGCTTAAGTTAACTCTGTGATGCAGGGTTGTAATATTTTGGTATTTACAGTTTATCAAGTGTCAGGGGTAAAATGGACATTTAAAGTTTGGCCATAACGTGAAACAAAACATTTGTAAAATACTTTCTCCCATACATTAAAGATTTAACTGATCAGGGAACTCATTTGTTGACAGTTTCTAAATTGACTATTTAGCAATTAACGATGTAAGCAGTTGATAGATATTTTTTATTCATTTTCAATTAAAATTTCCTACTCATCCTTTTTAATTATTTAGGTAGGCAGTTTAAAAAGCTGTAAGTTTCAGCCTTTTGACTCTTAATATTTTGCATTCAAAAGGAAAATATGTAAGTAGATTGTATGTTGAGGATGATTTAAGATTGTAATAATCACTAAATTCTGATTTTAAAAATTTGTTCTATAATGCTTACAGTCATCAGTTACTTATTATATCTTTACACTTTTGCATATCACATCTCATTTTCTCTCAATATAACTCAAGTAGGCAGGGAAGTATTATTAATTAAAAATATCCTAGTGACCTTTTAAGTCTGTTTCTTTAAATGTATTGCAATTAAAGTGCTAGGTGCATAGAGCCAGTTTTCTGGGTTACAATCCTAGTGTTTTGTGCATAGAAGGTTAAATGTTAAAGTGGTAGGTAACTGGTTTCCTTAAAGATTGGGGATCTTAAGTTTTCATTCAAACTTTAGTCTATTGATTATTGAGGGTATATTTTATTGTTTCCTGAGACTTTATCTTGAGGACAAAACTAAGTTTCCTAAATTGCCTATTCTTCTCAAAGATTAGCACAGGCAGAGGTGTAATTGACTGAAGAGTTTCAGCCTAATAAATAATCATTTAAAATATTACATGTTATAAATTGTACTTAAAATATAAAGGGAAATGGGGGGGGAATGGAAGGTTATTTGTGAACAAGATCCTCATGGTTAATCTAACAAAGTTCCATCTTTGGATATAGTGTGTAAGAAAACGAGACACAGCTACTTATTACAAATTTCTACTCTGCAAGTGTACCACGCGCGTTTTCCCAGACCTTCCCAGGCCTTTCGATGTGGCCAATTACTAGTGTGCTGGTTCAGGTGGCTCCTAGAGAAAGCAGAAAAGCGTTTCCGTTACTGTAGGTTTCCCTTTTAATTGCCTTTTGTTGAGAGGAGGGTGGGACCTGCCAGACCTTTGAAAAGTCAGACACCGGGTTGCGTTCATTCTCTTCAGATCTTTTCTGTTTTACAGAGACACCCTTCATTTATCTGTCACTAAAAGATCGCTGGGGAGGTGGTGGTGGGGCGGCCTTGACTAGCAAGTTGGGGTGGCACCCTTGTTGCTGCCCTCCTGGCACACAGTTCTCTGCTTCAATCCTGAGCTGCCTTCTTATCGGGGGTTCTCTAACAGCCAGTCCCCCTCTGGTGATACGTCATCACATGCGGACCGGGCGCGGTGACTCACGTCTCCGCCCCAGGCTGGAAGACACGCATGTGCAGGCACCTGAACGCGGCTTGATCCACGTCTTCATTATGCGTTAGTGCCGCGGAGAAGTCCCTTAGTTTCAAAATGTGATCGTCTGTTTCTTGGAGAGTCAGTAGTGCTAAGAATGCTGTTTTCAAATACTTCTCAAAAATTGCAGCTCCCAGACTCTTGAATAGCACGGTGCAGAGTTTCAATTTGGGGAAACCCCTTTGTGCTGTAGAACCGTGTTCATTATTAGCAGTCTACCTTAGAGATGCGGTAAAGTAGGGCTTCCCTGGTGGCTCAGACAGTAAAGAATCCGCCTGCAATGCGGGAGACCTGGGTTTGATCCCTGAGTTTGATCCCTGAGTTGGAAAGATCCCCTGGAGGAGGGCATGGCAACCCATTCCAGTATTCTTTCCTGGAGAATCCCCATGGACAGAAGAGCCCGGCGGGCTACAGTCCATAGGGTCACAAAGCGCAACACACAGCAGGTTATCCAGAAGAATTAGTAATTAGGCAAGGCTATTATTAATAATATGTGTAAGCACCATTATGAACTAAGTTTAAAAGTGTATGTTACTTAAAAATTGTTGTAGATGTACAAAAGGGCTCAAATTAAAACTTTGAAACCTTGATAAAATGGTTTTTAGATCTTTGTAGGTGTTCCTAATGAATCTGCAATTTGTTTTTTCTTCAAAAGTGAACTGATAACCTACTTTTTTTTCCCCTCACTTAATATATTGTGGAGATTATTTTGTAGCAAGATACATGGAGCGCTGCATTATGTTTGGGTTTTGCAGATCGCGCTGGTGGTAAAGAAACCGCCTGCCAATACAGGAGATAGTAAGAGACTGGAGAGACAAGGCCGCTAGTCTCTCGATCCCCTGGAGAAGGGCACGGCGACACACTCCCGTATTCTTGCCTGGAAAATCCCATAGACAGACGAGCCTGGCGGCTACTCCGTGTCGCAAAGTCAGATGCGGCACATGTTATGTTTAATGTATATAATATATGGCTGTAATGTAATCAAGGACCTAATAATAGCCATTTAAGTTAATTCCACTTTTGGTAATAAATTGACTATTTTCACATTTGATCCCTGGGTTGGGAAGATCCCCTGGAGAAGGAAATGGCAACCCACTCCAGTATTATTTCCTGGAAAATCCCATGGACAGGTGATCCTGATGGGCTACAGTCCACGGGGTAGCAAACAGTCGGGAGTTGGACATTACTGAGTGACTTCAAATGAGAATTAGAGATAAATCTGGGCTTCCCTAGTAAGCCCAATGGTAAAGAATCTGACTGCCAATGCAGGCGAAAGGGAAATGGCAGTCCACTCCAGTATTCTTGCCTAGAAAATCCCATGGACAGGAGCCTGGCTGGCTGCAGTCCATGGGGTCACAAAAGTGACTTAAAAAAGCCAATGACTAAGAGATAAATCTACTTTCTAGAAGTGTAGTGTAGTAGAAAAAAGTTTATTTAGGAGTTAGAAGACTTTTTGACTCTTGCTCATTAACTAAATAGCTATTTGATCTCTCCCAAATTTAATCTAAAGTCTCTTGTAGTATCTATAAAATGGAGATAATTTTGTTAAGAAGAATTGAGATAATTTAAAAGTTCTTAGTAAGTTGTGTAAGGAAAATGCCAAGATGCAAAATAATATTTTTACTGAAGAGCACATTTATAGTGTTAGGTACAGAATGAGTTTGCAAATGTCTGACCATTTTTGGTCAGACTTCCTTAGTCCTAGTCCTGTTGAATTATCTATAGAATTATCACAATCCATAACTTATCCAAAACCTAAGTTCTCCAAACCTCATATATAGACTGAATAACTAAAATGTACACAAATGCTATTTAATTAAAGGTATTATTTAATCTCTAGAAGATATTTTTATGTATTTTCCTAAGTACTAAAAGAATATGTCAGATGGTGTTTTATGAATTCTTTATAATCATAGAAGATTTTATAGACTTAATACTTGAAGAATTAAATAATGGACTTATATTTTGTGCTTAACTTCACTTGCATAAATTGTTAGTCTTCTACACACATGTGTAAATATCAGATACAATAGAAAGTTACCTAAGCAGGTGGTATAATGTAAAAACAGTAGTCTGGTGTCTTTGAGGCCTGGGTTCAGATAATTCAGCAGTTTCTTTTTCTTCTTTCTTTTTTTCTTTTAAGATTTGTAGTCTTTTTTTTTTTTTAATTATTTATTTGTCTGTACTAGGTTTTAGTTGCATCATGTGGGATCTTTAATTGCTACATGCAAATTCTTAGTTGTGGCATGTGGGATCTAGTTCCCTGACTAGGGATGGAACCTGGGCCCCCTGCACTGGGAGTGGAGTCTTAGCCACAGGCCATCAGGAAGTCCCCAAAAGTCAATGGTTTAAATCTATTGAGACACTCATTTTGGCTAGGTAACAGGGAATAAAACATTGCACACAGTATTTTACTTGCCTTGAGAGAGGCATTTCAGCTGGACTATGAAACATGGGTAGGATTTGAGAAATTAGAGGTCTTGTTCAGTTCAGTTCAGTTCAGTCCCTCAGTCGTGTCTGACTCTTTGCAACCCCATGAACCGCAGCACGCCAGGCCTCCCTGTCCATCACCAACTCCCGGAGTCCACCCAAACCCATGTCCATCGAGTCGGTGATGCCACCCAACCATCTCATCTTCTGTCGTCCCCTTCTCCTCCTGCCTTCAATCTTTCCCAGCATCAGGGTCTCTTCAAAGAGTCAGCTCTTCACATCACGTGGCCAAAGTATTGGGGTTTCAGGTTCAACATCAGTCCTTCCAATGAACACCCAGGACTGATCTTTAGAATGGACTGGTTGGATCTCCTTGCAATCCAAGGGACTCGCAAGAGTCTTCTCCAACACCACAGTTCAAAAAGCATCAATTCTTTGGCACTCAGCTTTCTTTATAGTCCAGCTCTCACATCCATACATGGCCACTGGAAAAACCATAGCCTTGACTAGATGGACCTTTGTTGACAAAGTAATGTCTCTGCTCTTTAATAGGCTGTCTAGGTTGGTCATGACTTTCCTTCCAAGGAGTAAGCGTCTTTAAATTTCATGGCTGCAACCACCATCTGCAGTGATTTTGGAGCCCAGAAAAATAAAGTCAGCCATTGTTTCCACTGTTTCCCCATCTATTTGCCATGAAGTGATGGGACCGGATGCCATGATCTTAGTGTTCTGAATGTTGAGCTGTAAGCCAACTTTTTACTCTCCTCATTCACTTTCATCACGAGGCTCTTTAGTTCTTCTTCACTTTCTGCCATAAGAGTGGTGTCTTCTGCATAGCTGAGGTTATTGATATTTCTCCTGGCAGTCTTGATTCCAGCTTGTGCTTCCTCCAGCCTGGCATTTCTCATGATGTACTCTGCATATAAGTTAAATAAGCAGGGTGACAATATCCAGCCTTGACGTACTCCTTTTCCTATTTGGAATCAGTCTGTTGTTCCATGTCCAGTTCTAACTTGTTTCCTGACCTGCATACAGGTTTCTCAAGAGGCAGGTCAGG